>BMAW01058757.1:200808-222455 GCA_019974015.1 Nephila pilipes | reverse complement strand
ATTAGCACATAAGCTTCAATTATAGAGTAATATGCTTAGGATTTTACTGTATACTTAATTTACAGAGAACTGTCTGCTAATAAAGTTATTGTAATGTATTCTCTATTCAATTTTGTTCACATTGCAAAAGAAATAAATATTGAGATCGAAAATAAACATCCATTACATCATTGAAAATTCTTTCTCTTGTTAAAATCATTTGGAATGTGTTGAACTAAAACGTTATTTATACTTAAAAATATTTTCAAAACCTATGAAGCTTCATGAAATAAATTTTAAAAATCTTTCACTTTCTGTTACATGTATTTAAATGAATAAATAGTCCGCTATTCAAATCTGCGTTGAATATTCAGTTATATGTAATAATTAAACATGTGTTTAATTGTATTATAAAAAATGTATATCATTATTAAGATAGCTTTAATGAAAATTCACTGATTTTACTAATTCAAACGTTATTTAATTCGAAATGTGTGATTGTAGTCATAAACTAGCTGGAGAACCTGTTTTTCGCACAGGTGAATATTTAAAGTAAAATTTAACAAATAGTTTGTAAATCTTTTTTTTTTAAAAAAATATTTAGAGAATAATAAATTTTTAATATAGACCATGATGTAATATTCCGAAACTAATATTCGCAGCGAAAGGGGAGAAACGAAAATTGATTTTTATAGTGCAACAAAAATTTTGTATAAAATCCTTTAATTGATATTTTTTTAAAGAGGGACAAATGTTCATTCCGTACATCGTATGAGTACGGTGTTATTTGGATCAATGGATTTTATAATGGAAAAATCTAAAAAATCCGAAACTTATATTTTTGTGCTATTTTCTGAAATTCGCCTAAATTGGCTAATTAATTTACATATTCGAAATAAAATCAGTCTTCATAAAATAACCCTGATGACTCAACGATGCAAGAACCGTAATCTTGCAACGTATCATTCAAGAGTTGAATCATAAATACATGAAAAATTTTTTAAAAAAATACTTTGAAGTAAAGAAGTTTTCAAAGATAAGCTGTTAATTTAAAATTAAAGGGAAAAAAATAGATGAAAAAAGAACAAACAATGAAGTTCCGAATTTATCCTTGGGCAAAAGTGTCTTATCCACCGTACCAGATATGATTGGCTATGAAAGAGCAAAAGAAGTAAGAAAACAATCTAGGGTATTAGAATGTAAAAGAATATTTCGTGATTGTTCAAATTTAGTATTTGACGAATCTGTAAGAATGTTTTGAACAGATGGGTTATCGGTATCGCAGTTGCTGTTATAAAAATTTGGAGTGTTTTGTTAAAAGTACTGTTTAAGAGAAATTCAATCGGACATAATTAAATGATTGATCCTAAACAAAGTCGGTAAGTCTACAACAAAAATTCTCTCCAAAAAAAAAAACATTTTGCTACAAAGAACAAATAAATATAACAATCTTAAAAAAAAAACTACTTAAATACAGATAGCCAGAAGCGACGAAGACCGCTACGTAAAATGCACAATTAATACAAAATCTGTATATCCCCTCAAGGATCTACTTTCTATAGGTAAGTATGAGCATCATAACAATGGGAACCTTAGTGATCTTTTGGTGACGTGTGATTTACTTTCTCCCCAATTTTAATTACGTCTAGATCACAGATATAAATTGTTTGGCGCAGTCCCCATCGGGTGGCCACGAACTCACGACCGGCGTTGTTTTCGTCGAGTTGTAGTGGGGCTGATGCAAGTTAAATCTGGTCGAAGTACCAAGTCCTCTCGTTGGGCGAGGTGTGGAAGTTTGGAAAGGGAAGAGCCAACTCAAGAGTCGTTCTCATTACTTGACCGAGGTTCAAAATTACATGGTCCGTCAACTACAAGTTTTGCCATATTGCTTCTTGTTTGACCTTAATACACAGTCTCATTGGTGTAGCATGGTTAGATTTGGCTCTTGTGCCATGAATCTCAACATTCACTCATAACCTTATTGATAAATTTGACATTATGTTTTTAAAAATCTGCGAAGTGAATTTCGAAAAAATCCTGCTTTTGTGCACTTTTTAATTTCCATAGTTTTAACGTACCAACTCTCGTGTATCTGCGCCTTCACATTTTTATGTTTGTATGCTACACACGAATAAACTCTACATATTGCATATTTGCATTTTTAGATAGATTTGGCCAGAAACAAAACAATGTAGTTCCGTTATTTTTAAAACCATTTGGAAAAATCAAATCGAGTTAAATTCATTAAAATAAACCTTTTGAGCGCAAAAATGCTCGGAGGAAATTTTTTTTGAATTTCTCGTAAGCGTGGGAATAAGCTCGTGGCTCCTACACATGAGCGAAGCACCTTAACAAATTTTGTAGCTATACGACTTTTAATTTCAGTGTTTGTGTGTTCCATTAAATGTTTAAGGGTTTCAGTAGGATTTTTAGCATTCGAAATGACTATGGGAGGTGGAGGACGCGTTTTTTCGGTTACATGAATATATGGAAATTTCTTATCGTAATCGGAGTTCTTATATATTTCTTCGATATCTGTTAAAGATTCGTTATTGTTTTCAGTATCTACTAGTTCGTCCTCGTCTTCTGTTTGAGGTTTTAAGAATGAATGCTTGCTTTTTAATTTAGTACACGGCCCATTAAAAATACGCGATTTTTAACCGTAAAATTTGGTCTGGAATATATCCTAAACTATTTAAAAAAAATTTGGATGTAAGATTGTTTCATAGCATGGGGAATCTAAATACGCATTTTTTTAAAAAAATAAATACGTTACAATTAACTTTTTTAGTAATTTTATTTATTCATATTTCTTATAATAATTTTTTCAAAATTTTATTTGTGTTTTTAAGACTGGAAAAGAACTATTTCATACGGTACAGAAAGTTTTGAAAAATATTGAATGTACAAGTTTTTATCGTCACTAGGAGCCCATTTCTTAAATCCTCAAGAATGGGAAAATAATTATCTCAAATTATTTTAATTGATTTAATTAATTAATCTATAAACACCGTAATATAGTTTCTTTTGAATTGTTAAAAGTGATATTAATACTGTCCTGCAATGACGATCGTCATCCTCTACTCTGCTTTTGAAGTGTAAAGACATGCTTGTTTGGTTTCGGTTGTTTCATTGCGGTTGATTTTCATCCTGCTGCATCAATGCAGTGACTGGTTGTCCCCCTCCCCCATTCTTTTTTTAAAAATTTATTTTCATCTCTATATCGGAGAAAAGTATTAAAAGAATTGGATTATTTTTAAGACATTTCATTTTTAAATTTTTCACATGTAGTGGACCATAAATTGAACTCGTTAGCTATAAGCTATATCAGTTGATTGTGAAAATTGTCTTGTTCAATAACCGTAATTAACACGTGCCAGTAGTAGATTAAATTAAATAAGCTTAAAGACAATTTCAAGCTAATAAAACTGTCTTCGCCTAATGTCAAAGAATCCGATCGAATCTCAGAACACTTTCCCAGACAGAAAATTGATCAATTTTTCAAGATGTTGTAACACGTATATTATATCTGTTAATGACGTAGAACTCTAAAAATTTAAAAGCATTCTTAAAAAAACGTCTTTTTTCACTTTTAACTCTTAAAGTTCAAACCCCGTTTGGTAGTATAGTATAGGAGACGGGGCACACTTTACTCTAGATAGAAGGGGTTGATTCTGATAGAAATGAATAACGTTATAAAATAAGGTGCTCTCTGAAAGATAAGGAAATCAGAATGTAAAATTAATGATGGAGCAATTTGCTATTTGAAAAAGCGATCCTATTTCGGAACATAGAGGTTATATTCTTTGACATTACGCACACAAAAACTACCTTAAATATTCTTTTGGCAATCGAATCCTGGCAAACAGCCAGCAAAGTACAAAATGCGAATCCAAAAATTACTTAGAGGATACGTTGAAAAAAACTGGTTATTCCACACCAACCACTCTTATGAAAATTCAATTAAAAGTCAGTTGAAGGAAAAAGAATTTTTTCTGCATTTAGAACAATTATAACTACAATTTTTTCTGACTGAAAGAGTGGCAGCGGTAGTCTAGTGGTAGTGGTAGTGGACTCGTTGCCGGCGTTGTTTTCGTAGAGCCGTAGGAAGAGCACTATAGAGACACGCCGTGTAGGGGCTAATGCACGTTAAATCTGGTGGAGGTCTCCAGCCCTCCTGCTGGCGAGATGTGAAAATTTGAAGAGGAAGGTGCTAACTCAGGTGTCGTTTTTGTCATATGACCGTGGTACAAATCACGAGATCCGTCGCCAATAGCCCACATCTTAGTTCGACTTAAATAAACAGCCCCACCTAGCTATAAGAAGAGGGTTTTAAAATGAAAACAGTCTCACCAAAGATAAAGGTGATCAGCTCTGTAACTGAAACCAATGAGTAAACATTTCTGACAACAAAGCAAATGAGAGAAAAAAATATATTACTTAATCGAGTCGAGGAAAATATGATTCACTAACCTTTCTAATCACGGTCAAATAAGGAAGAGCCTCTCACACATACATCCTCATTTTCATAAGCAAATACCTTTATACACCCACACTATTAGAAGAATCAATGAAATAACAGGAAAAAAATGAATGGGCAAAATTGTTGACGGAAAAATTCGAGTGAGTGAATGTAAAATTTACTGGCGCAAGAACCAGATATGGCTATGCTGCGCCAAACAAGATTTTAACAGTGTTCTAGACGTGAAGAAAAGGGGGGGGGAGACAAAAATTGGTTGACAAGAAGTAGGATCGAAAATAGAGAATTATCGCTAGGGTAACCCGGGAGAGCATCACCCGTGTTTACCAAAGAAGTAAACCCCCATGGGAAAGAAAAAGATTACTAGGATGCCTCGGGGTCATGATGCCCGTACTTACCTAAAGAAAGCAAGTCCCTGAGGTCCCCTGATATAATCTCCAGAGGCAGGGTGCCCGGCTATACTGCCAGACGCTGGGTACCTATATGAGTCACCTCTTACGACGTGCTTGAGCTACAGTGGGACTATTCTGTCATTCCCGGTCACCACACGGGTCAGGGTCGAAAACAGAGAAGAATCGTTAGAGTATCCTGGGAAGGCAACATTCGCCATACAGAAAGAAAATATGTGGAGGGCACCTGAGATTCCTGATTCTCGGACTTACCTAAAAAAGGTCAATTTCTGAAATGTTATCACTTAAGATTCTTCAATAAAGAGTCAACATGTTTGGCACAGGCAACAATAACTTAATAAGATTTCCAAATCACAAGAAATTTTATCAAAACATGTATCATACAAACAACCCATCAATTTCTAAAGTAGGCCCCAGGAATCCAAAAAAGTCTGAAATTATCTAGGCAAAAAAAAAAAAAAATGTTCGGAAAGAAAAGATGAAAGCTCAAAAAAAAATAAAGCAAAATCGATAAAATTCGAACACCAAAATTAATCAGTCAACTATTAAAACATTTTAAATACATAGATAATATTATTGCAAATGTCACAGAAGGGACTTGAACTATTCTATAGAGATTGAAATACTTTGATAACTTAGAAATGTATGCTTTAAAAATAGATTCTTGCATTCAGTGACACTCCCAGAAATTAATTTTGAGGAATGCACATCGTCATTACTAGAAAAGAAGCTGTTTTGTTGTATGTATTAGTTGAAATATTGAAAGTTCTAAAAAATTAGATGGATCAATTGTCTTTCCACAGTTTAATTAGACAACACATTAAGTACGGATATATAAACACATATACATGTAGGTGCAGTAAATGCGACGGGGGTAATAGGTCCCTCAAAAGTTTACAGTTTGTTTGGTTTTAATTAATGTCGCTCTAGGAGCAATACATGTTATTGGTGAACATCTTCAGATTTAAAGTGCATCAGCCCCAGGTATACGGCGGGTCTTTAGTGGCATCAGACTCGAACATACGACTCGATGAAAACAGCCAGTCACGAGTCTGCTGCCTTATCCCCTTGGCTACTTTGGTCACAGAGTTTACAGTTGAAAAGGGGAAAACGCTCCCTTTATTGAGGCTACAGCCTCTTCCCTTTCGAGATGCAGGCGTAATTTAAAAAGTAGGATCTTCGCTCCTAGGTCAGGGACCGCTTTAGCACAGAGAGGCGTATTGCGCATAAGTAAACAGAAGCATTTTTGTTGTTTACAATTACTACTTGATAAAGAGTAAATATGCTGTACCAGTTTTATTACTCCTATTTAAAAGTGTTCAAACATTGATATAATTTTTTAACAAGTAATAAAAATTGCAAAAAATGACAATTATTTAAGAAAAATAGTACCATAAAAATAAAATATGCATTTTTGAGGGTGCATTTTCTATAGGGATGTATCTCCTTCTCTCTTCGTCTACAAACATTGATCCAGAGGCACCCGTTTAGAGATAGCAAAGACTGTTCTATTCTTTTCTAAGGAATCGATTTACTTGAAATCCTTTTTTCTCTTCGTGATAAAAAAAACTTAAGTACGAGGAGAAAAAATTCTTATTTTAAAATTGCAAACATCTATTTAATAGTATAATAAAAGAATTTTCCTGAAATATTTCATATTTGATGTAAAAATCTTGGAGGGGTGGTACATATGTCCCTTTGCACTCCTTCCTCCCTCCTCCTTTGGTACGCCCTACTCCTAGCCTTTACTGTTCCGTATCCTTCATGATCTAATTAAAAATCTAATCGCACATGCGAACTATGTTCTCTCTGGGCTAAAATCAATTTAATAAAATGTAATGGCCATTAGGAAAAATTCTTGTAGATTTCCCTACGCGTTTAAACTTAAAAATTGATTAAAAATTCTTGATGCTTCTTTCTAATGATTTTCCTTTTATTTCAGGAGAAAACCTTTAAAATATATGCAGTCAGAGAGATGTGTGAAAGACGCATACAGAGAAACTAGAGGGAAAGAAAAGCAGAATAGGGATATTCTTCTTTGGACGACGGCTAACTGAGAGTGAAAGAACTGATGTGAAATAAAAATATTTTTTGTTTAAAACTTTTGGCGCCGGTTTATTGGCAAAATTTTTATTCATCTGTTTGAAATTACTGCCTTTTTTCTCAAGTTATTTATGCATATTAAATATAATACTTATTTTTCGGTAAAACTAGGGAAATAAGGTTTTCCTGGAAGAACTGAAATATTTTATCAGACATTCGAATTCCTTTTAACAAGAACTTGGAATTGTTCATTTCGATTTATTTAAAACGTAAAGAATTATTTTTTGTTTTTGTTTCTGCAAGTGCATATGATAATGCTATTTATCCACTAATATCAATGTTACACACAATATTTCCTATATATATTTTTCATTATGCAGAATTCTAAAGTGGGAGCTGCTTTAGTATCGGCCACCTGCCAAATTTGACGCCATTTTCTTGGTGACAAGTATGTTTTAAAAAAGGATTACTATCAAAATTTCCAACGAAATTCCATGTTCAAAAAATACATAGTACAAATTTATAGGTATTTTTAAAGGTACGAGGACATGTGGGAGGGTGAAAATTAAATACTGAGTTTTAGATTTTCTTTTTGTGACTTATATGCTTTAAAAATTATGCGTACAACTTAAGAATTTTTTGTGTACCTAATAATGACATTTCTTTAATTTTATTGAACTATAAAATAATATTTTTTTTAGTCAAGAAGTTCTTTCTCTTTAAGTTGAATATGGACATGATTTTTCAGATATATTTGCATTTAGGTGCTATTTTTTAAATATATGTATACCTACAAAATATTTTACCCATCACATAGAAAACAATTCACTAGATATAGTGAACTTGATATTTAATGATAATATTGTATATTTTATGAAATGATTATGGAACTTCATAATTATGGAAATTTATTTTATTTCCTTTTTCTCATATAAAAAAACTATTTTGTAAAACTCGGGTATTGCTTAGAGTACCATCAAATGTGGGTTGATACAAATTATCATTTATCACCAAAAATATCAGTAATTTTTGCAAAAATTTGGGTTAGCAATACTAAAGGCTAGCCCTAAAGTGTTACATACTTCTGTTGCGAAATTAATCTTATTAAAAATATGTATTATCTTATATAAGAGATTATTTTTAATTTTCATAAATATACCTATCACAGAGAATTATTTTGAAATCGATAAAATCAATATGAAATATTTTCACTCTTATGCAACTTTTCTTTTCTTTTTTTAAAATGCGATTTCTTTTTGAAATTGGACAAGTTCAGTGATGAATTTTATTGAGTATCCCAGTCCTAATAATTTATCAAAAATTGTTCAAAATATGCCAGTATTTGTTTAAAAATGTGGGGTTATATGTAACATTTTTTTTTAAATATTTAATTGCAGAAGGTTTAAAATATTTTATGCACTAAGCAATTTATCAGTCACTGATAAATGTTACATTTATTAATATGGAAATCAACAACAATTTTTGTTTCATGATTTTGCAAATAATTTTTAAAAATTTGTTTCTCATAATTTTATGTTATAAATTTTCAAAGTATGGTGACTGAAATGATTAGTTTGCCCTTTTCATGTTGTTATTTGTAATAATGTTAGTAAAAGAACATATTCTTTATTTTTAATAATAAATGAGTAAAATCATTAATGACTAGATTTTAGTAAGCATTATTTTAATACATTTAGCAAAAAAAAAAAAAAAAAAAAATTCATCCTATTCTTGAATTAAGTTTTCGTTTAGAAATGTAATAACACTTTTTTGGACAACATAATGTGAGATAAACATCTTATTTAAAAATTCAGAGTAGAAAGAGAGCTTTTTCAGTCTTGCTTTTATGAAAAGAATAATTTGGTTATATTTAAATATAGGAGTTATATTCTGATGTCTGTATGTATGGAAATCATCAGCCCATTGTTATAATTAATTTATGTGTTCATAATAACACAGTTAATGAAATAAACAATTACACTTTATAAATTGTTAGGGTAAAAAAATTTTTTTCTGAAATTTGGCTTTAGCATATTTTCTGAAAATAAAATTGAAAAAATATGGAGAGAAAATGCATATTTGAATATCTTGTAAAATTTTCCTGAAAAGGACAGTTAATATGGAAAAAGAAAGAGAGCTTGCTTGTTATTGACAATACACTGAGTTAAAAAAAACACTTGCTAAATGGGATAGTTTTGTTTTCACTGAAGAATAACAGCTTATTCTCTTTTTGTTGCAATTAATGTGCTCAAGCTACTTTTTAAACCAGAACAGTAATTTGTTAAATAAAGTTAACTTATTCTTGTTAGTATCATTATGTAAAAAAGTATATATTTTTTACCATTGTAATAAAAATCCAAATCTTCCATAATTTATCTTGTTGAATCAATTTATTATTCCTAAGTTTTCAATCTTGTTAGTGGTAGAAATGATAGCAGTTAGGTTTTTGTCAGAGAGAAAAAACATGTCAACAAAGTCTAGTTGGAATTCTGCCCGAATATGGTTTTGTTAGTATTTTATATATATAATTGTTTGTTACAATAATGTTTTAATTCTATATTAAACTGTAATAAAGAGTTGTTCATGCTATGATAGTATGGATTTGAAAAATTATATTTTTTCATTTTTGATTTCTGTTAGATATGTAAATATGCAATTTTTTTTCTACATAAATATACAATAAATATTTGTGTAATATGGGATAAAAATACTCTTATATAAAACTGGATTAATAACTGAAAATAAAAACTCTGAATATATGTACAATCTACCTTGTAATGTGGCTGCGATAGCTTAGTGGTCATGGTTTCGGATTTGTGGCTGGCGGCTTTCGTTTGGTCGCGGGTTCGAAAACTTGACCCGCTTGTAGCCCGTCAGAGGCGCAAAAACTTGACCCACCGTGTAGCCGGGGCTCAAAGACCCCCGTTGGTGTGGTGTGGATGTTAGGAGAGGGGGTGCCAGCTCAGGTATTGTCCTCGTCACTTGACCATGGCTCAAAATTACGAGGTCCGTCGCCAATAGCCCTTGTGTTGCTTCTAGTGCGACTTTAATAAAAACTAAACTAAAACTACCTTGTCATATTGAATATTTTGTATGTAGTAAGATAGTGAGTTTCTATTTCTGTATATAAAATTTGTAAAAATTGTGGAGAGGCATGGAAAAATATAGTTGTATTGAAGCAATGTAATACACATAGCAAACTTTGATACATTTTAAAAAATTTTGCTCTTCAGGTACAGAGAATTTTTATATTTTCTAATTTTTTTTCTTATCCTGTTTCTACATTTGATAACATTGACATATTTTGCAGTTTACATTAGCCAACTTTTATATGTATGTACCACATACATAGACTTGAGTACACATGGATTCAAACCTATATATTTAACATCAGTATCTTTCACAATTTAATTTTCTTTCTTGAATACATGTTTTATCACAATGTAAAGTTTTGGTTCTATTGAGTTAAAAAAAATGACTTATTTGATTGCTTCTCAAATTATGGTGCTCTGTCTTACAGTAGAAAATGGAAAATTCAAATGCTATGAAATTCTTTTTAATTAATTGATTTTACCAAAATACATTTACAGAGAGCAGGGCAGAGAGAGAGGAACTGCAAATAGAGAGAATTAGAATGCATATCAAAAACTGGTTAACAGTTAGTCTTTTATTAGCAAATCAAAGTTTAAAGAAGTTTCAAATTTTATATCTAAACACTTGCTATTAGTTCTAGAATACATACAGATTGATGAGTTTTTGTCTTCTCATGGTAAATTTTTTCATATGCAAAAGGCTTATTTTTATATTGATTTATGAACAGAACAGTAATTATGATCAGTAATTTGGATAAAAAAAATTTTTTTTTTGACAGTATATAAATTCACTGATAAATTGATGACTTTTTGTCATGTTGTGGATAGTCAAAAATAATCCAAGTTTCTTTGAGAAAATATTTCAAATCTGTCATACTTGATAGCTGAAGTACAAACTTTATGAAAAGCAAATTTGGACTGGAGCCTTGATTTCACTATTAATGATCATGTAGAATATTGGATACTGTTGCTTCTCGAATCCAATTTGATTTCTAAGTCCCAATGTTGTATTGTGTTTAAATTTAAAGAGTATGTAGTAGCCATAACAAATGACACCCTTGTCCTTACTTAGTTTTAGTTTAGTTTTTTTTATTAACGTCGCACTAGAAGCAACACGAGGGCTATTGGCGACGGACCTCGTAATTTTGAACCACGGTCAAGTGACGAGGACAACACCTGACCTGGCACCCATCTTTCCTAACATCCACACCATGCCAACAGGAGGACTTTGGGCCCTGAACAGATTTAACGTGCATCAGCCCCGGCCACACGGCTAGTCTTTGGCGGCCCAGGATCGAACCCGTGACTGAACGAAAACCACCGGTCACGAGTCCACAACCTTGACCACAAGGCTACCGTGGCCCACCCTTGTTCCTACATCTTGGCTCGAAAGTACAAGATATTTTGGGAATGGTTGATTGTATTGTTATTGTACAAAATAGTTGGGACAAAATCGGTATCACTTGATATCTAGCTGCAAATTTCATTCATTCATAATGTCATTTGTTTTTTAAGTGAAAGAAGCCATAACTAAAAAAAAAAAAAAAAAAATTAAAAAACAATTATATGTATATATATTTAAATATATATATTAATAATGTATATATATTTAGAACGGCCTATTGTTTAATTTTAAAAAAATTATATTTCTATTGACTCCTCACTATATCAGTACAGTTTATTTTGATCTGCAACCAATTTTTAAATCATCGAGAAAGATAACTTTTCTTAGATAAGTGTAATTGTATTTGTTCTGTGGCATCATTCCAGATTTTCTTTTCATGCTATTTGTTATCCATTGCTTATTCATTTTGCTTTAGTTATCATATCCATCCCCTTATTATGAAGAATAAATATTGCAAATTATTTCAATGATTAACATAAAAAATATATAAAAACCTGCATATAAAATATATATGCAGGTTTATGAAAAGCAGTTTTCAAATAAATGTTAAAAAATTGGAACAGAAAATGTGTCACAATATTAATGTAAGTTCATAAAATAAGTCACACATATATCTCTTTGTCTAACTTCAAATTGAGAAAAATCAAAGAATTATGCAATTTTCCGTTGTGACACATCAAGTTTGACAGATGAAATATAGAACATATGTGAAGAAAAAGATAGATGGAATCAATCAGAATTACATAGAATATTAAAATTGCTGTCTATATGATGGTGAAGTTGGTATGTGGTATTACTATTAGTACTGTTATATATTTTAAGAAGTGTTTTAAAATAAGATTGACAGCTTTAAAAAATGATCCTTTATATTTTTTTATAGGGAGATATTCTCTCTTTTAATAACTTTTCTTACAATAGTCTTGTGCTTTATTTCAAAATAAAATATTGCCATTCACTTTTGAATAATTTAAAGAAAACAAAAGAGTTACCTTACTGTTGGTATTAAAACTCGAAATTTTATGAACTTATTTTAAATATATTTATATATATGTATATTATTTTCCCTTAGGAAGTTTTAAATGGCAGAAGATGTATCATTTCCATTTCCATTTGAGCCGTATGATGTACAGCAGTCGTTCATGAAGAATCTTTATAGTGTTCTGCAAAAAGGTGAAATAGGAATATTTGAGAGTCCAACAGGAACTGGCAAGTCACTTAGTATTATTTGTGGGGCCTTAAAATGGCTGAAGGATAATCAAGCAGAACAAAAGAAGGAATTGGAGAGATTGATATCTGAAGAGATTGATGACAACCAAGATGATTGGTTCAATTCATTCCTTGAAAAACAGAAAAAGAATCACAAGTTACAAGATGCCAAAGAAGAGTTAAATTTTTTAACAGAGTATGAAGAGAAAATCAAAAAGTTAAAGAACTCAAAAGGAAGTAAGAAAATTTTGGGACTGAAAACAGAATTTTTTCATGCCAAAAAAATGAAGATTTATGATGGGTGTGATGAAACGATACATTCTGATGATGAAAATTTTATTGTTGATGATGAGCTTAATCATGATGAAGAAGAAGCAATTATGGATAAGAAAAGGCATGTAATAAAAATATATTATGCCAGTAGGACACATTCACAACTTGCTCAATTTTTAGGTGAAATCAAGAGAAGTCCATTCAAAGATCAAGTTACGGTTACTACTTTAGGTTCTCGATCGAATTTCTGTATAAATGAATCAATTACAAGATTGCGAAATTTAAGTTTAATTAATGAAAATTGTATTGACATGCAGAAGAAGAAAAGTAAAAAATGTCCTTATTTTAAAAATTTATCAGATTTGCAGGATAATATTTTAACAGCTGTTCAAGACATTGAAGAAATTTTAGTATTAGGCCGTGAATTGAAGTCATGTCCCTACTATGCAACTCGCCATGTTATTCCAAATGCTGAAGTGGTCTTATTACCTTATAATGTACTTTTGCATAAACCAACTAGAGATGCATATGGAATTGTTCTTAAAAACAATGTTTTAATAATCGATGAAGCTCATAATTTGGTTGAAGCAGTAAATAATATGTATAGTGCTGAAATATCAGGAATACTTTTAGAACAAACATTTTGGCAGGTCGAGTGCTATTTAAAAATATATAAGACAAGATTTTCTCAAGAAAATTTGAGATTTATTAAACTCTTGATTCAAGTTTCCAATGCATTTGTTACATTCTTAAAACAAATTCCAAGTAATACTTCAAAAATGATGTCAGTATCAGAATTTATAACTCTAACTGAAGCTGGGCATGTAAATATGTTCGAATTAGTTAAATATACTGAAAACAGTCTTATTAGTCAAAAGGTACATGGATTTACTGCTTCCAGAGTGTCTAAAGGCATAACTCCCCTTCAAGATCAAACTGTAAATAAGCCACCTTCCAGAATATCTAACACAGCATCTTTTTTATCACAAATTAAAGAAATGCAAAATAGTAAAGTAATATCTAATGAAGCTAAAGAAAACAAAGAGAGTAATGTTCAATACAAACCTTCAGCTATTTTCAGTTTTGTAGAATTTTTAAAGACATTAACCTTTCCTTCAACTGATGGTCGAATATTGGTTAATAAGACATCTTCATTGGAACAGTCATCATTGAAGTTTCTTCATTTGAATCCAGCACTTCATTTTAAAGATATTGTACAAGAGGCTAGGTCAATAGTACTGGCTGGTGGAACAATGCAACCTGTTTCTGAATTTACAGAGCAATTATTTGTTCCAGCTGGGGTGCCATTGCCAAAAATCTCATTATTCTCTTGTGATCATGTTATACCATCTGAAAACCTTTTAGCCATTGGCTTAGCTTCTGGTCCTTGTGGTAAATCCCTTGATTTCACGTTTCAGAATCGTCGAATTCCAGAAACTGTTAAAGAACTAGGGAGTGTTCTCTTAAATGTGTCAAATGTTATTCGTGGGGGTGTAGTTTGCTTTTTTCCATCCTATGATTATGAAGAATTTATATATACTGAGCTAACAAAATCCAAAATACTTCAGTCAATAGCAAAAAGATATAAAATATTTCGTGAACCAAAACTCAGCAATGATGTTGATAAAATATTATTTGAGTATGCAAAATGTATATCATTTGCATGTTCACCTAATAGGTCTCAAGTAACAATGTCTGGAGCTATTTTATTCAGTGTAGTAGGAGGAAAGATGAGTGAAGGAATTAATTTTTCTGATGATCTGGGGCGATGTGTAATTATGGTTGGCTTACCGTATCCAAATAAATTTTCTGTGGAACTTCAAGAAAAAATGACATATTTAAATCAACACATTCCTTCGACAAATGGTAAAAGTGCAGGTGATATTTATTACAATAATCTGTGTATGAAGGCAGTGAATCAGTCGATTGGTCGTGCTATTCGACATAAAAATGATTATGCTTCTATTATATTACTTGATTATAGATATAATAATGCATCAGTGAAAGAACTTTTGCCTAAGTGGATTGTAAAAAGTTTATCATTTCATCAAAAGTTTGGCTCTGCATATGTGACTCTTAGAAAATTTTTTGCACTTAAAAATGTAAAGTAGAAACAAGTTCATCAGTGAAGCATTTTGTATATATACATTTGAAAAATTAAGATTTACTAAGTCATGTAGGAAAAAAATGTCCGGTGAAAAAATATTTGAATATTATGTATGAAACCATTATTAATTTTATATAATATTTTTAATATATGCTTTTTATGATAATGAGACTCATTAAAATTTTATTCCTGAACTTTGAATTTTTATTTGAAGGAATGAAAGTATTATTGACATATCCTATGCTAATTTATTTGAGTAGAAAAATTACTTTAATTTCTTATGTAAATTTATTTTTATAAACATATCATAATGTTAATTTATTGACTTATCCTTGTACTAATCTATTTAAATGTTTCTCTCTAGACTAAAATAAAAATAATCTTAACTTTACGACGAAAAAATATTTTGATGTAAATTTTACTCTGGAGCTATAAGAGGGGAGGATACTCCCAAGTGCCCTTCCTGCCATGTCTCTTACACAATTCGTCACATTTTAATAGACTGTCCTGACTTTTATCATCATTGTCACATTTTCTTTAATTAATCAGTTTTAAACCTATCTGACTTGGTTGGGGGAAAACCCTCACCTTAACTTTTTTGCTTTTATAAAACAAATTTACACCATATTTGAAGTTTTAACCTTTCGCCTTTTTTGTTACATTGGGATTATTTAACGTTTTTAAAATAACGTTATAATTGATTTTAACAAATGTTTGGTGCATCATAGCCTGCTTTGGCTCTTGCACTATAAAACTCAGCGTCACTCACTCATTGGAGCTATGAGAAATTCCATTTAAAACTATAACTTGAATTTTTTTAAACAAATTGCAAAATTTAAGTTTAAAGTAAATGTATTTTATATTTTCACTTATTTTAATGTTCAATAAATAGTATCAAAATAAATGCATTTATTTAAATATTTAATAAATTTCTATGGAGATCTAAATGAAAACTGTGCAGAAATTAACTATAAGAAATAAAACATAATTGATTATGATTTCAAAATATTTTTTGAAAAACAACCTTTTTGAATTTAATTTTTTCCAAATTATCTTATTCTGCATTTAAAATATTCTTTCTTCAAATAGGATTTATCTGAACATGTAGTTACTCTTATTCTGTATAGAAACTAGAAAGAATGGAGGGTGCTATGCATCATGCGAGACTCTTTCGATGATTAAAGTTCAAATACATGTCTGCATCTGTCCTGCTTGAAGAATGTTAAGAAATTTAAATTAGCTAAAATTTATTTACTATACTTTTTGCTATTTGTGATGTGACATTGTAAACTAAAATAAGTTAGTGATGTCACTGAAACTTTTTTCCATGGGTCAACTTTCAATTTGGTTTTAAGAACCTCATCACTTGACCGAGGTTCGTCGCCAATAGCCCTCGTGTTACTTCTAGTGTGACATTAATAAAACCAAGCCAAATTTGGTTTTAAATACCAAAAGATGAAATCCTGGCAGGTAAGTGAAAGTATCTTCTAAATAAGTGTGAATCATTTTAGTTTATACATATTGTCAGCAAAATCTATATTCAAGAATTATCTTATCTGAATTTTTTATTTAATATTTCTTTTGAAATTAATACAAAAGGTATAGTCAAAAGCAAAATTTATAATTCTTTTTGTATAAGATTTTTATTACATATTGTGTTATCTTATTTATAAAGTTTATTAGTATAACTACAACAGTGTTATAGTTATAAGTCATCTTTGAGCAAAATTATTCTGTGTCCCAATGTAACAAAATATGCACATTTATTCCAAATATTTTTTAAATTCATTTAACCAATAAAATCATATACTTAAGTCAACTTGAATTATATCATTTAAAATAATCGCTTCATATAGTATGAATAAAAACCAAATTTTCAACTTGAATTCTGTATATCTATCTTGTTTTAAGTCAATTATTTCTAACCACCATCCATGGCAAATTGAGCTTCTCCAAAATTGCTACTCTGGAATCCAAATGTATTGCATTGAATTTTTAAAACAAGTTTCAGTAATTATCTGTTATACTCAGGAAAAGAAACGGATGTTAATAAATAATGTGCTTAAAATATAAGAGTAAAAATAAGCAAGGATGATAATTTTGCCAATTTCATTCTATAAATATTGGCAATGACAACGATCAGGGAGGGGCAACCTTCCCAATTTTTTTAACTGCTTAAAACTAGGAACAATGTTATCACTTATAATTATCTTTCGTTTTCATTTAATTAAACAACTTTCTACTAGAAAAATTTTTAAAAAGAAAATTATGTGCATCGCGACCAACTGTTATGTCAAAACAATACATCAAATATTGGAGATATAATCGGATAATGGAGATAATATCGCACAACAGGTGTAGTTTGTGCTGTGAGGATGGATAGCTAAGGTGGATGTATGTTTGGAAGTCTGGCCAAAACAAAGACATTTAATATTGTTTTAAAACAGAGAGACTAAACACACGACTGAGAAACTTAATTTACATTGTATATCTTTTTATAATATAATTATATTGTTTTGAACACCTAATCGGCCGCGGTAATCAAGTTGTCATAGTCGCAGCCGGCCGTTTTCGTCGAGTCATGAATTCGAGCCTTGATGCCACTGTAGACCCGCCGTGTAGCTGGGGCTGATGCACGTTAAATCTGTTGAGGCTCAAAGTCTTCCCAATGGTGTGGTGTGGATCATCACTTGACTGAGGCTCAAAATTACGAGTTCCGTCACCAATAGCCTT
Organism: Nephila pilipes; assembly: GCA_019974015.1. Lineage (NCBI taxonomy): Eukaryota > Metazoa > Arthropoda > Arachnida > Araneae > Nephilidae > Nephila > Nephila pilipes. The sequence continues at coordinate 204,727 of BMAW01058757.1, read as the reverse complement.
CGTGTTGCTTCTAGTGCGACATTAACAAAACCAATACAATCCAATTGAACATCTAATTAATTCATATTAAGCACAAAAGCAAACAATTTCAGTATTTTTTTGATATTTTTCTTTCTATATTTTGTGCAATATATAAATAACAAGGCCTTGAGTAAACTCACTGATTGGATTTTGGCAAATTGCCATTTTTTTTTTTTTTTGCTGTTTACTTAAAACGATTCCTACTATTTAATGAACCTATCAGGGGCTTATTTTCATCAGAAATATTTTCGACCCTCCTCGTCAACCAATTTTTGTCTTTTCTTCAATTTCTTCACGTCTAGACCACAGTTAAATCTTGTTTGGCGCAGCATAGGCATATCTGGCTCTTGCGCCAATATACTTTACATTCACTCACTTTCTTCAGAAAAGTAGGGCCGCGGTAGCCTAGTGGTCAAAGTCGTGGACTAGCGACCGACGGTTTTCGTTCAGTCGTGGGTTCGATCCTTGGCCGCCAAAGACCCGCCGTGTAGCCGGGGCTGATGCACGTTAAATCTGTTCGGGGCCCAAAGTCCTCCCGTTGGCGTGGTGTGGATGTTTGGAGAGGGGGTGCCAGCTCAGGTGTCGTCCTCGTCACTTGACCGTGGTTCAAAATTACGAGGTCCGTCGCCAATAGCCCTCGTGTTGCTTCTAGTGCGACGTTAATAAAAACTAAACTAAATTCTTCAGAAAAGTATGACCCCGAGCGAGGTCATGATTCCCTAATTTATTTTTGGTATTTTTCTTTTAATAAACAAGGGTGACGTGCCTCTGAGATATCCTAGCGATTCTTATCTATTTTGGACATTTCTTTTCAACCATTTTTTCTTTTTCGTCCATCTTTCTTGCGCGGCTGGCGGTTTTCGTCGAGTTGCGGGTTCCAGCCTTGATGCCACTAAAGACCCGCCGTGTAGCCGGGGCTGATGCACGTTAAATCTGTCGGGGCCCACAGTCCTCCCGTTGATGAGGTTTGGAAGATAGGAGAGAGGGGCGCCAGCTCAGGTGTCATCCTCGTTACTTCACTAAGTTTCAAAATTACGAGGTCCGTCGCCAATAGCCTTCTTGTTGCTTCTAGTGCGACATTAATAAAACCAATCCATCTTTCTTGCGCCTAGATCACGTTTACTGCATTTGGTAAACACGGGTGACGCACCCCCGGGTTACCCTAGCGATTCTTCTCTATTTTCGACCCTCCTTCTTGTCAACCAATTTGTCTTTTCTATTTCTTCTCGTCTAGACTACAGTTAAATTTTATTTGGCGCAGCACAGCCATATCTGGCTGTTGCGCTAATAAACTTTACTATCTCACTTGACCCTTCTTGTCGATCAATCTTTTTTCATTGTTCTACTGTCTAGATCACCTTGTTTGGCGCAGTATGGCCACATCTGGCTCTTGCGCCAATAAAACTTCACTATCATCATCATTGTTGGTGAAGTAACGTGGCGCCTAGATCACAATCACACGTTATTTGGCGCTGCACAGCCAATCTGGCTCTTGCTCCATAAACCCCAAATTTCGCTTTAGAAAACACTGTCGAATTTAAATTTAAAAAGTGCCAATTTTATTATGAATCAACAAAAAGTGTTTTAAATGTCTTTCGAGCAAAAAATATACAAAAATATTTATTAAATTCAGCAAGGAAGGCAGTTATAGTCCTCAATTGTTTTCGAGGCACCTGAGTGATCTTTTCCTTTCCTATGGGGTTTACTGTCTTTATTAAGCACGGTGACTCGCTCGCGGGTTACCCTTGTGATCCTTCTCAATTTTCGATTCTATTTGTCAAACTTTTTGTCTTTTTTTCCATTTTTTTTCAAACATCTGGACCACAGTTACATTTTGTTTGGCTAACACCTGCCTCTTGCGCCGTTAAACTTCACTTTAACTCGCGCAAATTGTTTAATAACGGCTTCACCCATTTATTTCTGTCACATTTTTGAAATTACATCAATGTACTACCACGGTAGCCGAGGCGCAATGGAATGAAGCTCGTGACAAGGGATGCTTCGCCCGAGCCGCATGTTAGAATTTCGATTCCATTACAGACTTCTGATGTGTATTAAATTTGTCGGTCCTCAAAGTACCGTACATTGGAGCGGCGAGTGAGGTGCCGTCTTATGAGTCAACTTCGTCATCTGATCGTCTCTCAAAATTACGAGATATGTTTGGTGGACCGTAGATCTGGAAAAAAAAAAAGCTTTAACCCTAGATATCGAGCTCGGGGCAATGGGTAAGTGAATAATAAATAAGTAATTAAGTACGAAAACCTGAGAATAATTCCCTTTTGAATTAGCCTCTTATTGGCGCACATTCTTTAAGTATATATGGGATTTACCACTCCAAAGTACTCGAAGTGTTTCTCCTTTCTACCATGAGATTTGCTGTCTTTGGTAAGGCCGCAGTAATCTGTGGTTATGGTTGCGGCCGGCGGTTTTCGTCAAATCGTGAGTTCGAGTCATCATGCCACTGAAAACCCGCCAGTGCTGACGCACGTTAAGTCTATCGGGGTCCAAAGTCCTCCCATGCCGTGGTGTGGAAGTTAGGAGAGGGGGGGGGAGCTCAGGTATCATCCTTGTCACTTGATCGAGGCTCAAAATTACGAGGTCCATTTCCAACAGCCTTCGTCAAACAGGAAAACAAAGTTCCAAACCCGCAAAACAATTAAAACTATAAAAAATGTACGTTTTTCTATTGATTTAATCACATTACCGTAGTCACAAGTTGTCATGCACAAACACAACATCTACATTTGATCTCTAAAGAAAGAAGTGAGCAAAAACTGAAACTAGAGTGAAATGTTAAAATGAGAAGTGTATCAGTGCTAAAAAAGCATAAGATAAAACCAATTAGATGTCTGCAAAGATATTAAGAAAAGTACAAATACCCCCGATAATTCACATTTTTTTTTTTTATAATTTATTGTTGTTTGATTATTAATAAAAGGAAAACACACACACATGCTACAGAAAATCCAGGTAATATTAGCTTGGATTCTTATTTTGTGTAACATTATTCCTTTGACTGATACAAAAAGTATAGTAGAGAGTTGACATGCAGAACATGTATGAAATTTTAATCAATAGAACTAAAGAATTTTTTTGCTAAAAATGTTAATTTCATATTAGAGTTAAATTAGGAACAAAAATCGCAGATATACCATAGTTCTTAGCGAAAATCCAGTAGGACTTCTAAACAAAAACTCGGTCATAACTATTTGGTAATTTTCCCGATATTCGAGTTATTTTTGCTTGTGCTGCCATCTTCCGGATATGCTTTACGATATTCACTATTTTAATTTGAATTTTTCCCAACTGATCAAAATTTACCCTGAATTAAGATAAAAATCCTGAAGCAAATGAACTAAGAAAGAATCCAATTTTTATCCGAAGGTTAAATTTTTTTTAAAAAAGTGTACAAGTTCTGGGAAAATACTAATTTTGTGGAAAATTGATTTTTCAAAAGAAAGTAATTTTTCTCTCTAAGTGTGAATAATATAAATCAATGAATTACTTAGATCCACATATGTGATATCTGCTCCATTAACGATCATTTTTAATCTGATGAGTTTTTACTAAGATTCTTGTAATTCTTAATAGAATACCAAGAATTCTGTAAAACGTTTCCTTTCCTATAGCTAAATAAATGTAGAATATTCTATTAATTTGTTATTTTGTTGTGTTTTCTGTTTTGTAGTATGATGTCACTGAAAAGTCCATCGTTATGTATTTCCTTTCCGAATTTTTTCATTAGTTTTTTTAAAGGTCTTTATTATTTAGTGCTGTTGAAAAATATGTATAAACATCTAGAAGTGAATAATGCTTATTTGGAAAATAATTTTAGTGACCTAGAAATTAGTAATAGAATTATAGCTCTTTATAAAAAAAATAGAATTATAGCTCTTTA
>BMAW01058757.1:146550-165916 GCA_019974015.1 Nephila pilipes | reverse complement strand
TACATTTGTTTATTTTCTCATTCGATTAGTGAATTATTATTTCAATTCAGTTTCATTCTTCGATGTGAGCGATTAAAACTGATTGATGCTATGCAATAATGGAAGAAATATTAACATTACATTCTGGTGCTTATTTATTTAGTTTTATAGCATTGTCATTTCTCAGGAAATCTCTGAGATAAAATCTAAACAATTTTAAGTGAGTAATAATTTTACTCTTAAATCATAACATTGCTCAATGAAATCTGCACCATAAATATTTTTTTTATAACACAGAACGGTACATAACTTGAACATCATTTTTATTTTTAACTCATAGGTTAATATGAAGGCTATAGGATTAAAACATTAAAAGTATTGTTTGTTAAGAAAATATTTAAATGTCAACTTAAAATTAAAAAATTAGGGTGGAGGTCATTAATTATAAGTGCGGAGTTGTTATTAAATCGTTAGATATCAATACGCTCTCTCTTTCTACACACACACACACACACACACACACACACACACACACACAATACCACACACACACACACACACACACACACACACACACACACACACACACACACTTATATATATATATATATAATTAATATAGACCCCTATTAATTAAATTTAGACCCTTTGGTGGAAAAGTTCGTATACGTAACCGGAACGAAGCAATGTAAAAAAAGTATATCAATGTACGGTTTCGATAACAAAAAAGTGTTTATCATCGATTTTGTGAAACTTATATATTGCAGAATCAATGTTGTATTAAAGAAGGATTTCTTAATTTTGAACCACTGTCAAAGGACCCGGTTGACACTTATGTTGATACAGCAACATCTCTTTAATACAACACATTCGGGACCACGGCCGTGCAAGATTCGCAATTTTGCCAGATTATCGAATGTTAATATAGTTTTAATAGAATATTAATATAGAAAATATAATCGATTCAAACATATATTTTATGCGTTTATTGGCATTTTGAGTATGTGTGGATGATATAAATGTACTACAATGTATTTCGTCTCATTGTGGCAACACTATAAAAATAAATTCAAACACTGAATATCAATTTAATCAAATATTTCTGCATTGATAAAACCACTGCACTAAAGAAAAATTAATTCCGTACAGTGATATTTAAAGCAAGTTGTGACGAACAACTCCAGTTCACATTCTTTCTCTTATTTGTTTTATCCGTTCTTGAAGAACACTTACTGGGTTTCGAGAACATTTTACTGTACAGTACACTGTACGTACGAATTGTTGTATTGTTCAAACGTGATATGTAATCCACTAGAAAACAAGAAACACTATTCTGAAATTCAAACTGACAGTTTTGATAAGCATTGAGCGAAAATGCGAGTAGCACTGTATCTGGACTTGGCATTAATGGTTAACAAAATCCTGAGCCTATGTGAAAATACGAAATTGAACTATTTAATTCCAAATAAAAGTTAGATTACTGTAACTTCTTTACGTAGCTAAAACTGGATTGTAACTTGGCTGATATATGTTAAGAAGTATTTAATAGGAGATAGCATATAATACGCACATATAAATGAGCAACGTTTTTCAAAAATGAAATTCATGAAATCCAAGACAAAGACGCAATCATCGCATTAAAAAGTGACTTTTTTTTTAAATTTAAGAATACTACGTTCTTTTGGATTTTACATTTTTATAGATTTTAAGATGGAGGTTTACAAGAAGTAATATAGAGATTAAACTAATTAAAATATGTTCATTTTTTATATTTTCGTATATATAAATACTAAAGTACTAAGGCCTGTGTAATATTTCTATTTTTTTGATCCTGTCCGAAGTCTTGTCAAAGCTGCACTTATCTGTTTTAAATTTCCTTTAAATTTAGGAGTAAAAATTCAAGAAATTCCTATGAAGTTAAGTAAGCGAAAAATTATCAAATAGAAATTTCCTGTACTAAATACAGTGTGCTTCGAAAAACTCATGGGCAAAAATTTAAGCGGTGATAGAAAACATCTAAAGAAGCCATTTTTACCCTACAATTCATAGGCGGAGAGCAAGAAGCTTAAGTTTTCTTAAGAAGATTTCCATCAATCCTGAAATTTTTGTCCATGAATTTCAGAACACCCTGTATATGATTCATAGACTCATATGACGCAATTGAGCTCACAAACAATTAATATTGTTTCAATGCTATATAAATATCACACTCGTTAAGCAAAATATACGAAAAACTCATGGAAAAACTTGTACGAAAGATATAAATATACAGCTCAAAGTACTCTTAAAGTGCTTGTTAATTAATATGAAATGCTTACAGTAAGGATCCGGAAGAAAAAGAATCTGAAGCACCCTAACCATTGTGCTGCCGAGGCGACCACCTAATAAAACTGCAACAGAAGTTCTGGAACCATTTGGAGAAAAACGAACTGGAAAAAAAGGTACAAGAGAAAGAGAGAATTGAGCTGGCGACGTAGGTCCTGGCGGATCGAAGACGAATTTCTTTTTCGTTTGGATTGGGATCTTCGACGGAAGAATGTGTATTTGGATTCCACAGCCCCTTTAAAATGATTTACTTAACGTGTGAATTATTTAATTTAAAATAAATTGTGTTATTTTTGGGTCATGGCCATCTTTGTGTCCAAAACTTGTCATCAGTCGAACGATCGTATTGTTACTCTTATGAGCGAACAAAACTTTGGAAACAATTTAGCATTTATTAAAAACAGGTAACTAGTTATTTACACGTAACGTAGCTTTAATTTTTTGTTTTAGAACATTGAAACAAATATTTGACAAAAATATCTGGAATAAAAAACCTTGCATGCCTGGAATTTTAACAACTGTTTTAACAAACAGTTTTTAGGTTTTGAATAAAAATTGCATTAGCATATTTTCAACAAAGTTTATTATTTTTGTTTTAAATTAATTAAATTTTTTTAAAAAATAAAATCTGGAAAAGCTTTACCTTTGAGATGAAGGGAAAAATTCAGGTGTATTTATTTTTATGTTTACTTAAATGTGAATAATTTATTAAGAATTTACACAACCAAATAAATTGTTTCTTTAAACGCATGTATATTTTATAATAAATAATTTTGAAAAGATAATAATCAATTAAAATTACGAAAAATTTTCTTATTATTTATTCCTAACTTATTGAAAAGGCCCTTTTAGTATAGTTGAAACGCACGCTTTACAATTTTAACCAATGTCAAAGGATGATGTGTAATCACTTGGATAAACTTTAATAAGTGTGAAAGAAATGCATTAATTTTTATTTATTATGTATTTCTCTTTTTCTTTCATTTCCTTTTACAAATCTTTATTCCTCTCATTACCAATTAAATATCGTTATTCTTTCTATTTTCATTAAAATTTCGTTGTTCATTTCATTTCCTTTAGTACATTTTTGACTTATTCACACGTCATTCATATTGTCATTTCATTTTACCTCTTTATTATTTTTATTTCCATTAATATATCCTTATTCTTTTATATCTTTTAATATATAAAAGATATAAAAGAATATGTGTGTGTTATTTCATATTCTCTTCGATATATATTTATTATTTCTTTAATTTCCATTGATGTATTTTTGTCTCTTTCAACCCCATTAATATATTTTTATTACTTTTGTTTCTATAAATACTATTGGGTACCTAAAAACACCAGAATTACTATAAAAAGCTATATATTTCAATTTTACAAAACCTTATTATCTTCAGAGATTTCTCCATTAATGTTGAATCGGTGATTCCATTGTTGGAAATATTTTCGATATTCATATGCAGTGACAGCTGACAGCTTCTCCTTTGTTTTTTGTCACGATTAAATCAGTCTTCAAATCGGTGTAATTTCATGTCCTTCTTCATGCGCGGAAACAAGATAAAATTGCACGACGCTTTGGTCAGGTGAGTAAGGTGCGTGAAGCAAGGGAGTCATGCCGTTTTTGGCCAAAAATACTGAACTGAACTCCAAAAAACTCTGTTATATGTTCAATGATTCGGCGTTAGTCTTCAAAATCTTCTTCATAAATTTTCTCTACATTTTCTTCTCATTGGACGATTGACGGACATCCAGAAAGAGTTTTGTCATCAATTTTTGGAACGAGAAAATTACTCATAAACTAAGTTTTCCCGAAACGTTGTATATGTAAGTTTCCTACATTATAATAGTCTATGAGATGGTTTTCCCAGGCAGGAAGTAATATTTCACATCCGAGCATTGTTCATTTAAATCTACCATCTTCATAAAATGAGGAGAAAACTACGACAGAAAAATTCATTGCTAGCGGACAAACCTTCCCGGGTGATACCACTGGCAGTATTGAATTCGCAAGGAGTTGTCCGACGTGCCCCTGGAGAGAAAATGCGAGCTACGCAAGCTCTGTCCGGGGCAACGTTATTACTTTTGAGTACCTCTCCTCGCATTTTGTTATTCATTTTATTTCAATCTAATGCTTTTTATTTCCATGAACTTATAGTTTTACTTTCATTTCTATAACATTTCGATATTCTTTTAGTTTCCATTAACATATGTAAGTGGTTCAAAAGGTATCCGAATTAGGAATGGGATGTATTAGGAATTCACTTTAGTATTGCCCGATGATCATTTTCCTTTTTCTCATAAGTTTATGAGTATGACGTCCTTCACATCCCAAAAAAGGTTGACATAACTCTTCTGGTCGATGCCTTCTTTGATACGAATTCATTGGACGTAACCAACTGCTTGGATTATTGTTCTATTTTCTGGTGTATAATAATGAACCCAGGTCTCATCGAATGTGATAACTCGACACAAAATGATGAAGACAGTTCGACGCCGCAACAATAAAATTTTGTTTTGGCAACAAATAGATCATTCAAAGCTAACCTATAAATCAGTGTTAAACTTGTTTCGGCATCTTTTAATAGATGGCGATAGCAATAAATGACAATAGCAAATCACCTTAGCAATGCCATTTTTCTTCAGGCTCAGGTACTTCTTAAACCAGCATCGTATTTTTTTCTTTTACTTCCCCTATTCATGCAAATTTATTCTCTCATTTCTATGAATGTATTTTTTACCTCTTTCATTCCTACTACTAATCATATACTTTACTCATTAGTACGTCTATTTTCTATCTTTCACAAAAGTGATGCTATTTAATTATTCTACAAAAATAAAATTTTAAAAATTCAAATATTATGTTCTCACTGATTAGTGTTAATGATTCTCGCTTTAAAGATATATACGAAAAAGTTCTATGCAAAGTTTTGTAAAGATCAGATTTAGCCACCCAAGGTGCACTTTTTATAACATTATTAAATTACTGAATTAAGTATAAGAATTAAAGCAAACAATGAAATATAGAAAAATAGACAATTGTAAACTTTTCTGATATTAAAATTAAAGGAATTGATAAATTATTAAATTGAATAAATTTAAGCTAAATTTAATTAAAATTGAAGCAAACGATAAAAAATTGAAAAGTAATCTGGCACGCCAAAACATCCCATCTAAAACAATAGCCAATTGGGTGGCTTATAAATGCGAGTAGCAAGCATCTATTTTGATCTCATGTACTTCGAAGGTCCTTGAGTCAATACCCTATGTTTTAAAAATTAAGGTTCATTTTGCAGTGATTTTTTTCACTTTCTCTTAAACTTATCCCTTGTTTATCATCTTTTTTCCCCTATAGTATCCCCTAATTGCGAGTTGAAACTCTTAAGTGTTACTTAAGCGTTACTTAAATACGGTGTCTCTAAGCGATATTTTCTGATTTTTTCCTTTGCACTTTTGAAGGACGGAAATTTACATTTACAGTAAAAACATCTCAAATACAAAACTATTAATTTGTATTGAGAGATTGTTTATTGATCAATCTTTTATAGCATAAAATCCTAAAATTGATTGTATGAACTGACCGTTTTATTCACATGAATATCCGTCGTACAGGTGATGTCATTTCCATTCTTTTACTTTGATATTAAGTACATTTTTGAGGCTGCATTTGCAATTAACAAATTTCTTTTTTCATATGCTGAATATTATTTACTTAGAGAAAAATAAATACGATAACAGGCTTAACAATATTCTTGATTGCGAAAGCGGATAAAATATAAGCGATAATTTTAAAAAGCTCTTTTCTGAAATACTACTCTGCGGTGTATATGTGTGTGACGGAAGGGCGAAGAGTCTTCACTGAGAAGTGTGTAGCGTGTATGTTGAAATTTTGTAAACGCCTGTGCCAAATCTTGATGAATTTCTTATTTAAATGCGTCTCCGGATGGGATGCAGGATCGTCACAAAAAGAAAAAAATCACTCATTCCTCCCGAAAGAACCGATAACATTCCTTCTACAGGTCTTTCAACAGTAAATTCAAAGGGCTCAAGAGAGACGATTCTAAATGAAAAATTTTAATTTATGATAGCGGGGACCTTATATTAGAAGAAAGGGAGAGATCAGTTGAAAGCTGGAGGAGATAGCAGACAAGAAATTGTGTGATAGTTTACATTAATGTGGAAATAGATTCTGACTCGAAATCCAACTTTAGAAACATTCAAATATTCTTTAGTTGTGGACGTGTAAGGGTTTGCTCCGACAACCGTATCAAGATATATTGAATGTTGTTTATTACATCAGGAGAAGATGAAATATTGAATTAAAGCTCTTTTTGATCTGATCATTTGATTTTTGACTGAAAATTATTTATTAGTGATAGCTCAATTAAAAGAGGGTTGTTGTTACTGATTCTGAAAATTAAATTTATTACTTATATTGTGTGCTAAAACCGAATAATCAAAGTAAATCGCAGAAATAATTTTCAAATTGTGCGGCAGGGGTTGTAAAGTAAAATTTTGTAAGATACCTAGCCATGTATACATTTTAGGCAATGAACAAGGCTGCACTATCGGCAACGAATCCTCTGCAGTTTGCAGTCTCGCTACAAGACATCAATCGACTCATTTTAAAAACCATTAAAAAGGCATAACAGGGAACATAGAATCAAAAAATTAATAATAAACTCAACTTGGTAAAGCCTATAATCGGACCATAACCTAATGTTCCAATGCGGAGAGCAGATGACTCGCTTTTGCATTGGATGGTCTCGCTTTAACCATAAACATCTTTTACCAGGAAAGAATCCTCTCGAGTGTCCTCCCTGTCATGTCCTATATACCGTCCATCATACGAATATTCTTTTTGTTTTTCCGGCGTTTCATCAAAACCGTATCACCTTTTTTCATCAATCTATTTTAAACTTTTCTGACTTGGTGGGGGATAACTTCACCTTAGCTTGCTTGAATTTTTATTTTACTTTGGATTTTTATATCAAATTTAGGAATTTAAACTTTTCAATTTCTTAACCAATCTTTTTTGAGCTTAATGGGATTTTTAAATAATGAAATTATTGAGATTGTTAAGTGTTTGGCGCAGCTTAACCTACTTTAATTCCTTGCGCCAATAAATCCTACACACACATACATACATTTAAGTGAGAATAGCGAACCCAGTTCATCACACGCTGATGTTATTTTTCGGTACAACTCTCTATGAGTTCTACACGTCAATTTCAAGAAATGTTGGGAATTTTTTAAATTCCTGAATGCTAAATACTCTTAGTAGTCTGATATATACGGAGTCAAGTGCGCATAAATTTTTCTACTTCTCTATTCTATGAGAATCTTTCTCTTCCTAACGCTTCTTTGAGAGGTCAACACTAGAGACAGCCCGAAGATGCTTAGTTCGGATCATAGGGAGGATGTTAGAGTGTTGTCTACAGAAATTTCTTTAATTTTTCTTGCATTAAATCAATTGTTTTGGAGAAGGAAAACATCGTGGATTGCAATGGGAAGTCTTTTGCACTTTAACTCTTTTCATTAGTTCACATTAGTATATAGCATTAATAGTATGTAGTTCATGAAAATACAACGCATACAATATCTTATGAATCCCGAAAACGAGATCAAGAGAACTTCTCCCGCGGGTAATCGAGTTCCTGCTTTTAATAGAATGCCGTTATATACTGTACCACTTTGTTTCAGGATACTAGAAACTAAATAAATGAACGTGTGAAAAATAAAAACATGTCAAAGGATTATTTGAATTTTGAATTATTTATTAGGGTTGTTATAACGAAATAAACAGAATTCATCTGCCGCTATTAAAAACATTCGCGTTCATATTTGATCCATCTTCATAGAAAATATGGATGTATTTCTGACGTCCTTCCAATAACATGTACTATAGAATTTATAATATGGTGGTAGTTAGTTTTATCATTCGAGAGATCTCTGGTTGTTTTATTAATTACTATTTCCATGCAAATGAATGAATATCAATAGTTCCATTTCTATTGCCAGCCGGTTTTGCATGCAATTTTTATTTTTCAAGAATGATTTTCCATTGGAGTTCTTTCGAAATCATTCCTCAAATAAATTTTTTTTTTGACAGAACAGCTTGTATACCTCTAAGAGATTATTCTGTAGATATAGTGAGCGTATTATTTTATAGACAATAGTATTCTGAATGAAAATATTTCTCTTCGCTTATATATCGTATTGAATTTCATTTTTACGTATTATTTAAAGACTTACTTAATTCATTGAAAAAAGTACTTTTTTTATTTGAATAAAATGACGATATAATACTTACGGTTTTTTAGAATATTTTTTCAAATATCACACAATGTATACGTTTACAATCCTTATTCTCTTTTGTTTCAAAAATAATAAATATTTCATTTCATTGTAAAGAAAATTATTGACATGTATTTCACAAATTTTTTTTTCAAATTCTTTTTTAAATGTTAAAATTTTTTTAAGACATTTTGACTTTGAAAATTAGAATATCATTATATCTCACGTAGTTGTCAGATAATATGGGTTCTTATATGAATCAAAAAATATCCTTACGTTAGAGGAGATATTGGGACTGGTTTTTCTAATTTTACTGTATCTTCTTTTTTGTATTGCGTATATATATAGTGATACTTTAGAAAAATTCTTTACATTGATATACTTTTTTTTTATCTATACCGAAGTTAAATTTCCTAATTATAATAAAAATAAAAACAATTAGGTGGATATCTCATATTTTTCCTCATTTTTCTTGCAAATAATTTGAGATAATAAAATCATATGTTTGAAAACTCTTCCCTTTCAAATAAAAAAAGTATGTTCAACTACTAATAAAGTAAATTGAAAACCAAAATTATGTAAGAAATAAGCAACATAAATGAATAAATTCACAAACAAATACGATTTTACCTTCAACATTAGCAGAGGTTTTCCTTTTCGACACCTTTTGGAATTTTATTGTTCAATCCAAAAATTTCCGGTACTATGAAACACAGAACATTTTTTTTCGGGGAATAATATTTAAAAATCTTCCGAAATCAAAATTCATTCATATTGGGGAAAATGATTTTCAAAGACGCCTAAAATACCTATATTTTCAGTTTTGTGTTGATGTTGAGACAAATTTCACGAAATACAAATCCTTTTTATTAAACCTATTTCTCTCCCTGTAATGTGATTGTTTGATTGTTTTTATTTACGCCTCACTGAGATGCAACACTTGGACCATTGGCGACGGGCCTGTAAATTTTAAACCTTGACCAAGTGATGACAACGGCACCTGAGATGGTTCTAGCCACTCCAAACTTCCACTCCAATCCAACTGGAGGACTTGGGAATTCGACCAGATTTAATATGCATCAGCCCCGCTACACAGTGGACCTTTTGTGGCATCGGGGCTCGAAAACTTAATTCGACGAAAACGATGGCGACTGTGACTTTTAGGCTACAATAGTCACCATTTGTCCTTAGAGATAATTCAATATGAAATTGGCGCTGTACCAAGTGTACTGCGAATCCTCGACAATGAGACCACAAGGTTATCGTGATCATATTTGCCTTAGGAAGTACTTTGTGAAAGGACATTTCAAAAATGAAGAAAATGTGAAAGGACATTTTCAAAAATGAAGTACATACAAAATCTCAATAATCTCGCAGGTATTTCTTAATAGAGGACTACTTACAACGGATTTTGCTGATGGAAGTTCAAAAATTGAGCTCCAGTTATGACGTCATGCTATTTGCGGTTTTCCGTTCATTAATCTTGGGGACTTCTTGTAATTTGAATTGCATAAAATTACAACTCCTTGCCAACCAAATGAAACTTGATTAGGTAAATTAGATGAAGATAAGCAGTCTTATGAATTGAACAGAAATAGTGATATGGTAGCGAAAGTAATGGAAAGGAAAGAGATGGGAGACAGATGATAACGACATGCTGATAACTGTCTGTAAATTGGAATGAATTCTCGTAATTAATCGTTGGTTAGAAGTGACTCCTGGTTAAAGTAATAGGAGTATAATCTGCTGTATTCAATAAGTGTCTCAATTGGTGCGAGTGAGATGGTAAACTAATTGTTTAATTATAAGATAGGATTAAGATAAATTAAGTGGGATTCGAGAAAGAACGACCTTACATATATTCTGTGAAGATAGTCAATAAACTGTGTTGTATTTTTTTTCAACTAGTTTTGGGATCTTATTGACTATTTAATAAGACTTTAAGATGTCTGTGAAGTTAAATAATGAAAAGCAGACGCTACACGGTAAGAGGAAATATTATCCCGGAAACAATTACATTCCTCGTATTCGTACAACATTTAGCAATTTCTATAACACGTTTGCTATTAAATGGAAATATTTTGCTCCCTTTTGTTACTTTCAATATGTTTATATAAATATTAAGCAATAATATCAATTCCAAACAAAAAATTAAGTCTGTTTTTTTTTATTCCAGGAAATATTTTATTTCTGTTTTAAAAGTTTCAGCATGTTTATATAAACATTATGTAAAAAAATCAATTTCGATGTGGCTGGCCGTCGTCAGCAGACTGACTGTAGGAGTAAGTCATAGCGTCAGAATCCTTTGTTTGTAGGAAATCTTGACGTCAATGGAATACAGATTGATTTGCATTCCAAAAAAAGGAAAGAAAAATGGAAAAAAAAGGAAGTATTAGAACTATGACTCTCCCCACTCTGTAAACATATTGTTAGCATTTATTATCTTTTCAATTTCAAAATTATTCATGATATTTTGTTCTTTGCTGCAGCATGTACTGTTTTATCTTTTCCTTTAATGTTGTAAAAAATATTTCTCTTTGCCAATATGAGTGATGGTGGTGGTGGTGGGGTGATTGTCTCCCCCGAGGGCCAGTTTGTAGCTCTAAACCATGAGTGTCTAAATTTTGACCGTTTGAGGGCCACATTGTAAAAAAAAAAAGAAAAAAAAAATTGCTGGGCCACACATACAATATTTTTTCAACAAATTGAAATAAAAATTAACTCTATGCAGTCTTATTAAAATAAATTATAACTTCTTTTTATTATAATTTTTTTAAATTTGAATTAGATATGTATAAGTAAGTATTTATTTTAAATTTGTAAAAGTTTCGTTTCATTTAGTTTAGAATTCATAAAGATGGAAAAATTTTGAATCAATAGACGAGGTAGCAATTCTTACTGCATTTTCAAAATGTTTGTCAGATCTTTGTCCTATTTTTGATTTTTGTAAGCTTCATTCCTGAAAATAATTTATTCACAAATATAAGTACTGTCAAAAGCTGAAGACATTAATAAAGTATGATTATGAAAAGTAGGATATTTATCGCTGAGTAGGTAATCTTTATAAAATTCCAGTAAAGAAACATTCCCAAATTTTTCTTTCAATTGAATGTCACTTTGCAGTTCAATGCATTCCTTTTGAAGATTTGAAGGCAATTTATTTATTTATAGAGAAAATAAAGTAGAAAATATGTTGAAATCTATTTTCAAACTCTTGAATTAAATCAAAAATTAATGCAGAATATTTTGTATAAATCACAGGTTTACGTGCAGCCAAAGTACTGAACTGTGTTAAATCTTACTTTTATTTGATTAAGCCAAAATTTCAATTTTCTTTCAAACTCTATAATTGTTTGGAACATATTATTAATAAATTGATTTTTTCCTTGGAGTCTCAAATTTAAATCATTTAAATGTTCCGTTAAGTCTACTAAAAAAGCTAAATCTAAAATCCAATCTTCGTCCTCAAATTCATTTACAGGTTTCCCTTTTGTTTCCATAAATATTTTTATTTCATTTCTCAAATCGTAAAATATTTTGAGCATTTTCCCCTTACTGAACCATCTTACTTATGTATAATAAATAACATCTGCGAATTCAGTGCCCATTACCTTAAGAAACTTCAAATTGTCTATGATTAAGTCCTTTTGCTCTTATAAAGCTAATGGTTTTTATAACAGCGCTTAATAAACTTTCCATTTTTAAAATTTTTCCACATAAATTACCCTGATGTATATTACAATGATATGCCATCAAGATCATATTGCTGGCAGAGACGGCTTCATTATTAACCATTTTAACGAGTCCCCCATTTTTACCAACTATGGTACTGGCTCCATCGGTTATGATAGCTGATAAATTTTTCATAGATAAGGAAAACCTTTTCATGGAATAAATCTACAGACTTGGTTGTGTCTTTTAACGATACTAAAGCAACCATTTCTTCCGTGATATTATAATGTTCAAAAATTCCTCTTATAAAAATTGCCAATTGTGTCGTATTAGAAGCGTCAGTGTTTTCGTCCATGGCTAACGAAAAAAATTTAAAATTAGTACAATTACTTTTTAAAGACTTTTCAACTGATTGTGTAAATTTAAATATTTTCATAGTTTGAGTTTGGGCCGCATTTTAAAGGCTTTTGGGCCGCACTTTAGACAAGCATGCTCTAAGCCTTTGGATGAATTTGATCCCCTTGTGCTTTCTGCCAATAGCCCTCGTGTTACTTCTCAATGCGACGTAAATATACAATAACATACGATAATAAACCTTAGATATAAATACCCGAGCACATTACTTTCATTAACCGCACTTATCTCTCGAAAGATATTTATTTAAAAAAGTGTTAAATTCATTTCTTTAAACATCATTTTAATCTATAATCATTTAGCAGTTCAAACACTTCCAACTAAAAGTCTGATAGAAGCATATCATATGTACAACCAAATTTATTTTAAAATATGGAAAAATCATTTGCACTTACATCAAGATCCAAAAATCGATTTTGTTTGTTGTAACAATAGTAACCTGCGGGTCGGATTACAACCAGCAGGCTGTAGTTTGCCGCAACCTATTTTAAACAATCATGGTTTCCTTAGAATGTGGAGAATGAAAAACACGAGGAAATTATGCAAGAATATAGGTTTGTAAGGAAGAATAACCCCAAGCTTCTCTTAATCCGAGTGTAGTAACAGTAACTAATTAAAGTTTTTGATCTTAAAATAAATTCCTTTCTCTACTTTGGCTAGCTAGAAAATAATCAGATAAAATTCAATAACCAATTCGATCGAACTAGTAATTCACTCTCCCATTTTCATGATAGCGATTCGATTTGAGTGTCAAAAAATAAAAATAAAAAAGTGATTACAAGATAGATTTCGATAACGTTTTTTTTTTTTTTTTTGCTATTACCAAAGTTATTTGTGATATTTGTATTGCTTCACGGTATCGCTGCTTTGTAGTGAGGCTTGGTCTATTTGACCGCCATACGGCGTGATTAACATAGCAATGATAGCGTTAAATTGTTTGTCGTACATGTAAATTATATCGAATTTTATTTACAATACCAAATGGAGTTTCAGCTCCTCTCACAGATCAATTTTTAAAATAAAACTTAACAATCCAGCCAGAAGAAATAGATCGCGACGTAATATGCACCACAGATATGCGTTACAAAGAGGTAATCTTTCTTAGTGGAGAAGAAGAAAGGCGAATAAAAAGTCAATAACTTTTTCACTGATTTTATAATAGAAATGTGTAAAACCCTTTTATTTATATTTCTCCATCTTTTTAAAGATGATTAAATATTCATTCTGTATACCGTATGAATAACACTTTCAAGTTTGACTTAAGATCAAGAGATAAAGACACTTAAACTGGTACCTTTCTCTTCACAACAACCACATGACGACTTAAGAGATTTTATTCCATCTAACGTTCAGCAAACTCGTTCCACATAAGTCTTTAATGGAATCAGGAATTGAGACCGGGATTCGAATGGGCGTTGCAAGAGACCAAGCTTGCAAGCTTTTTAGTAATACTACCATAATCCCTTTTGTCCTTCGCTCACATCCATGTTTTCGAATATTTCAAAAAGTTATGATTTTCAACATAAATTCAAGTTTTATTTAAGCAGAGTATGCAGCTTATGAATTAAAAGTTTTAATTGAATTGCTTTTATTTTGAATCAGTTTTATTCATTTTTTTTTCATATCAGAATTATAAGATGGTTTTGCAGTTAAATATACAAGGGCGGATCAAATATATTGAAGATTTTTTTTTTTCCAAAAAAGTCCTTTCTGAAACAGAACTTACCAAAATTATAATAATGTTATTTTCTATTTATCCTTTTTTAAGGTCTGTACAATTTTCGAATGTATTGGGAATTTTTGTTATTGTTGTATGAAAAAAAAAAGAAGTTAGATTTGTACGGAACCAATCCCGCCCATAAATTCTTTTTCATTCGGTGAAAATCTTTCTCTTCATAACGCTTCTTATAGGAATCCTTCTATACAGGTAGGATGTTCGAGTGTTGCCCCGTGAAACTTCCTTAATTTCATTTACGTTACATCCTGGATGTAGAGAATTTGTTTAGTCTTGGAGAAAGAGAAAATCGCGTTATCGTAATAGAACATCTTTTGGGCCGGTTTGCAGCTTCAACCCTCTCTAAACGTTCACAGTAATACATGCATTTATAGTACGTGGGTCATGAAAAAATTCGACGCACACAATTAATCCCCCAAAAAGTTGCCTGAACTTTTGCAGCAAAAGACTGAGTTTTTGTTTTAGAGGAGTAGTTCCCCTTTCTGAGCATCATTCAATACTATGTTATGTATTCCCTTCATTATTTAACTCTACAGCCATCTTAAAGTCAAATTAAATAGTCAAAATGTAAAAAACGTTTTGCAAAGAACCCAAAGTGCGCTTTTTTATAGTTATTATTAAATTACTCAATTAAATATAAGAATTAAAGTAAATAATGAAATATCGAGAAATGGACAATAATAAACTTTTCTGATATTAAAATTAAAGGAAACGATTAATTATTAAACAGAATAAATTTAAACTACATGTAATTACAATTAAAGCAAACAATAAATTATCAAATAGAATATATTTTAGCTAAATGTAATTAAAATTGAAGCAAACGATAAATTATTAAATGGAATATATTTAAGCTAAAGATAATTAAATTTGAAGCAAACGATAAAAAATTGAAAAGTGATCTAGTACGCTAAAAGTGATCCAACTAAAACAATAGCCCTTGGGGTGGCTAATAAGTTCAAGACTCCAATTGAAGATACGTGAGAGAAAGACAACTCTTAATTAGCTCTTAACATAGAATACCCAAGATCACTTTCTCTCTCGACTTCCTCTTAACTCGATTAATCCTGGTTTATATTTTAATAATAAAATCTTGGATTTTACCACCCACTCATGTAGATTCACACACTTCTTGTTTATCACAAATTCAACTCTTATTACTCTAAGAGTCGCTTCAATTCAAACGATTAATTGCGATGATTTGTCAATATTATCCTTTGTCTCCTTTCTCTTTCCTTTGAATTCTGTTTCTCTTACATTTCATTATATCTAATTCAATTCACCACACTTTTCATCTTCATCTAATTTACCTAATCTAGTTTCATTTTGGTTGGCAAGGAGTTCTTATGTTAAGAAATTATCAAAAAAATCCACGACGTTAGTGAAGAGAAAATCGCGAATAGCCCAACATCACAATTGTACCATTTTGTATCAGGGATTTAATAAATGAAAACAAATAAATAAATAAAATAATTATTAATAACTTATTATAGTTTGTATGGTTTGTTGTAACAAACTGTTCACATGCATCCGATTTTCAAAGCAGAAATCATATTAAGTAGCAGAAAGCTATTGAAGACATTTTATTTTTGTATAATATACGATTATAATTCGTGTAATATAGGCATCGTATATTATCATACATGAAGTGAACATGTAATTCACGCTTCATATATATTTTCTTCATACTCTTAAGACTTCTAAAAAAGAATGAATACGGGAAATGAACTAGCTTGCTTTTCGACAGTAAAAAGATGTACCCTGAGTTCAAACCCATTAACGCTTGACATTTAATTGAAAAATACGAAAACGCCGGAAGTTGAAAGATATTTCTTTCAAATCAGCTTAATTAAAATGCGTTTAAAATTTCTTTTTGTCCGAGTGCTTATTTTACTTTTTAAGAATGTTTACTGATGTGGTAATTATTTGACATGCTCTGCTTTGTGCCTTTCTTGTTCTTCAAAATCGAACTTTCTTCTCACGTAAATCGATTCGAAATGCATCGCATGTTGATTCTAAAATTTCAAATGATTTTTGTCTATTCATCTTTTAGATGACTGTTTAAAATGTTTGATTTCAAGCTGCTTCAGCATGTGAATGAATTAGATGTTTATTGAAAACTATATGGGCTTTAAATGTAAAACGTATACCCATATAAATCAATTTTTTATTAGTCCTCTTTTGTTCCGAAACAATTAGGTTTAATTAATTACGCGTTCCCTTAAATATTATTTAATTGGGAATCAATGCTTGTAATATATTCTTTATAAATTAAAATAGTTTGATTGAAAATGTATTTTTTGAGACTCTGGGCGAATAATAATCCTCTTATACGTGATTTATTCATTAACATGTTTAAGCAAAATATACAACGAAACTTCACTCTTTGCCTTTTCTCTGAGCTAAATTTAATTATTTAACTAAAACTCCAAAAACTCTGTGGAGTTGAAAGTTTTTCCTCTAAAACTGTGTTTAAAATTTACCTCCTAGAAAAATTAAATTAGTATATTCAATTAATTAAATGTAACATCGAATTTATTCAGAAATGAGATGGAAAAAAAATTTCGGTCTTCGATAAAAGACTTAGCTCTTCTTCACATTTGACATTATTCAAAGATTTTGTATGAAATAAAAAAAAAATAATTAAAAAAAAAATACAAAGCAGTTTTAATTCATTACAATATCCAAATAATTTGGTCCTAAAACAAGCCAAAATTAAAGCGAAATTAAGATGAACTCGTTCGAAGATTCGAGACAAACATAACGCCTTACTACTGTCCTAAAATTATGAATTATTTGACCCCGATATCGAGAGAGAGGGGGGGGAAGAGGGGAGAGAGAGAGAGAGAGAGAGAGAGAGAGAGAGAGAGAGAGATTTAGAAATTATTTCTTAATTGATGAAATATAGCTATCAATATATAAAGAATGTTTTACTTTTCAAGCGAACTTCACATCAATATAATAAGAGTTTCAAGACAAATTTATCGTTGTTGTAACACATTTTTGAAAATTAAGCTCGTTTCTGGTGAAAATAGACACGAATGGTGATACACACAACAACCGTCCTATTTTACATGTAACATAATTAAATTCACGTACCAGCTATTAGCTATCACCTATTTAGCGTCTTAGTTTACATGCAACCTAATTAAACTCCCGTTCTAGCTATTAGCTAATTCACTATCATTTTTATTTGATTGTTCCCAAAACCGGTGGTTGCCGCTGTAGACTAGTTTAGTGATTGCAGACTCGCGGCTAGTAGGTTTCGTCGAATCGTGAATTCGAAACTTGATGCCACTAAAGACCAGCCGTGTAGTCGGGGCTGATGCACGTTAAATCTGTCGAGGCTCAAAGTCTTCCCGTTGGCGTGATGTGTAAGTTAGGAGAGGGAAGAACAAGGACGACAGATAACGTGTCGTACTCGTCATAGCCCTCGTGTTGCTTCTTGTGTGACGTTAACCAAACCAAACCAAATCGAAAACCGGTGAGCAAAAATAGTCAGTGAATAGGAACACAGTACCTATTTAGAATATGTTATTTATTTGTGTTTGAGTCACCGCGGTAGCCTAGTTATCATGATGACGAATTCGATGCTAGCATTTTTTTCATTGAGTCGTGGGTTCGAGTCCTAGTGCCACTTCGAGCGCTGTGTAGCAAAGGCCAATGCACGTTAAATCTGTCGAGGCTCTATGTCATCCCTATGACATAGTGGAAAGTTTGGAGAGGCAGGTATCGTCCTCATCAGTTGCTCGAGGTTCAAAATTATGAGGTCCTCCGCCAATATCCTCCTGTTGCTTCTAACAGTAAGAAGTTAATAAACAATCAATAAAAAACGCATTACATCTTACGATTGTTTTTGATCAGAAGATTGTTTTTTAAAAAAACCTCAGATTCATTTAAACAAAATCCTTAATTTCTTTACTAATTTTTTCGAACTATTAAAAATGAAACAGATGTTTAAAAATTAGTCCATGAAGTATTGATCCTGAGTCCATTTGAAGAGGGTTTTTGAAAGAAATTGAATTAATTTTTAAGTTTGTTCTGTGAAATTTTAGAGACAATATTTGAAGGTTGTAAGAGTTTTGAAATAAATTAAGATAAAGTATACGGAAATATCAGACAGAAAGAAAAGATACATTTTAATAAAATAAAAACCACAGCCTGCAGAAACAATGTTCTTAGAAATAAAACAAAGGAGATGGTTGAGTTTTAGTTTCAATAAATTATCTCTATACCCCTTTAACATGCAAATACTCGCAAATAATTCACGAGATTTTAGGGAAATACTACGAAGTATTCTTAGATTCTCAAATTTTAATTATGATTGATTTTATACATTGCATAAAAATACCTCAAATAAGATTTATTAACGATCCAGTTTCATTGTTTAAAATTTACTTTTATTTCCCATTTCCTGAACTCAGCCTAGGATTTTACATCTAAATATCCACGAACGCACCAAAATGACTTATATCCTCAACTAATCCATAACAAGATACGGGGAACAAAAATCACTTTCAAATCCGGTTAAGTTCACTAGTGACTTGTACTCAGTGACCCGTACTCGTTGATTACGCAGATAAGGTTTCGGCACTGTCTCTTTCTTTTCCATTGTCAAAAAACGTTTCTTCCTTTTCTTCCCTTAAAAGATCATCCTCCACTTTTCTATGATTTGTGGTGGAAAGGCGTCATTAGATCTCAGATCTAGCACAAGATCTTGGGACAATTCTATGAGTGATTCATCTAACATGAGACTTACTAAAAAGTGGGCGGATTGCAAGAGAATTCGATACCCTCTTGTGCTGGAAGTGGGGCAACTAAATAGAAGAACGGATTTTTTTTTAAAAGTTTGTGAATCAATATTCCACACGTTGAATATTTGGAAAGGAATTCAGTGATTGTTAGCATTGAAAACGTTTTTAGTTTTATCCAAGTTCGAGA
>BMAW01058757.1:127183-138246 GCA_019974015.1 Nephila pilipes | reverse complement strand
CATTTATATAATTGATTATTTACTTTCTCAAGTGCAGGCTTCCTGTTGTTATGTCTCTCAAGCTGAAAGTTTATGACACAATTTTTGCTTGAATAATACTAATTATTAGAACGATAGATATTAATTAAGATACGTTAAATCCGAATTTATATTTAGTCAAAAATTTGCGTGCTATTTAGTTTAAACTTTATTTCTATACTTCTATCTAATTGATTTTTTGCTTCATCAAGTGAAGGCTTCTTTTGGTTATGTCTTTCAAATTAAAAGTTTATTAGTGAATTAAAAAAGAATTATTTTTTATGTTTTTGTCTGTCTGTCACAGAAATTTAAAATTTAAATCCCTGGGGCCTTTATAGTTCATTGTAAAAACAGCAAGACTCTACAAATAAATGAATTCCAATAGTATTAAAATGAGCTCTGCTCTATGAAAAGGAGTTTTAAATTACTTTATTTAAAAAGTTTGATTCGATTTTTTTGTTAAAAATTAATGTTTAAGTATTAAGTTTTTAAAACATTTACTTATAAAATTCATCGAAGATATACATTTAATAAGCATAAAATTCTC
The DNA here is from genome assembly GCA_019974015.1 of Nephila pilipes. NCBI lineage: Eukaryota > Metazoa > Arthropoda > Arachnida > Araneae > Nephilidae > Nephila > Nephila pilipes. The sequence continues at coordinate 137,681 of BMAW01058757.1, read as the reverse complement.
GATCGTTATTCACATAGGAAATTACACATAAGTAAAGCTGTGAATGTTTGTGTATAAACTTTCTTCAGAATTGTTTGTATATGTAAGTCATATATCGACTCATACCAAAACAACAAATTTAAGAATCTCCATACTTTTTATACCAATAAATCGATAATTAGCATAATTGAATTTCATTTCTCACTTCATTAGAAATCGAACACCTTAGTTGTATCACACAATAAGTTTCAGCATTCAAAAATTATTTTTTATTTTCAAAGCGAAATTGCTAAAGCTTGCTACAGAACAATCAATAAAAAAGGATTTCATACAAATTGCAATAAAAAGATTTAAGAACCAGTCTCTGGAATTTCTTTGTAAGCTGTTACTAATATAGGTCATCTTGGTCCAAGTTCTCCTTTGACACATAAATGAGTCAAGTAATTGAGTGATAATAGTGTCCGAAATTAAAAACAAATTATAAATAAATGAAAAGAAATGGGATTAAATAATGATCAATTCGTATGTTTCACTTTTGCTAATCAAACCCGTGTTAAGGATATCACACTTCCTGGTGAAAGTAGTAATTAATATTTTCCAGAGTAGACATTCAATTTTTTCGAAATTTGAAACTGAAGAAGCGAAAAAAAAGAAAGAAGAAACGAAATAAAACGCACTTCGATTAAGAAATAATTATATTAGGAATTAAAAAAGACTCGAAAAAAAAAAGCAATCATATTCGAATACAAAAAAAAAAAAAAAAAAAAAAAAAAATCCACTCGCATCTTAATTCAATATAAAATAATTTTCTTCTTGAAATGCGACGGTTCATTGATGTACGAAAGATAATAACAAAATCGTGTAATTTTTATGCTACAAAATATCACATATGCTGGATACACGAAACAAATAAGTTTTTTCCATCATATATCGTATTGTAAGATTATAAATTAAATTAGGAAACTGTTAATGAAAAATAAAAATTAGTTTCAAGATATACAGGGTGAACATAAATTAAATAACCCATTTCAAAGATGTGATAATCAACAGTTACAAATGAGTGCGATAATTATTTTTTACCATTAGAAGTCACGGTTTGTCTTTATTCTAGCAGCTTTATCAGCATTTGACTCAGTATTTGCCATGAAATACACAAATGTTGGAATACGGATGTGAGCTGCATTGCACGATAATTATGCTATACATACTAATTACATAGTGGAGTGATTCAGGCGGTCGTAATGTTCGATCCGTTCGAAAATGCAGGGCTTGATTGAAAAGTCATACCTCTAGGGCCATAACTTTTTCATTTGTTACCCGATTTTCTTGTATCATTGTATCTGAAAGCTGTATTATAATGTGGTTCTTGAACCTATTTCTTTTCAATTATCCTTACAGATATATCTATGAAATTGTTTGTTGAATTATGTAAATTAGTATTACCATATAAATTCAAGTGTAGTGAGGGAAGTAAGAGAAGGGTATATGGGTTTGATTGATTTTTTTTTTATATTAACGTTGTAATTAAAAGCAACACGAGGACTGTTGATGAAGAACCTCGTAATTTGGAACTCAGTCTTGTGACGAAGAAGATGTTTGATTTGGTACCTCCCTCTCGTAACTTCCACATCTCACCAACGAGAGGACTTCGGACCTTGGCCAGATTTAACGTGCATAATTCACGCTACATGGTGGATATTTAGTGAGATCCAGTTTGAATTGATTCTTTGTTAACATCGCAATGAGAAGCGACACTAGGGCTATTGGTGATGGGTCACGTAATTTTGAGCCTCGAACAAGTGACAGGGAATAAATCTGAATATCCCTCTACGAATTTCCACATCACGCCATTAGAAGCCTCGACAGATTGAACGTGCATCAGCCATACTACGCGGTGGGTCTTTAGTGACATCGGAACTCGAGCTCACGACTCGGCGAAACAACGCCGGTGGTGAGTTTGTGACTATGACCACCAGACTACCGAGATCACAAGGTCACTGTCTGTAACAGTGAATGCTTGTAGACTTAGTACATGTTCTTCATGTGATACTGTGATTACGTATTTCTTTGTTTGGTGTTATTACGAACTTTGAATTGCTGCTATCGTGTATTCATATAGTAGCAATTAATTTAATTTCTTCCTGTTAAATGGAAATACTTCGTATTTATTAGAAAGTCTTAGAATAAACATTAAATTTACTCCTAATTAAATTGATTGCGTGGACCTTTCCTAAATTTGAAAGCAGATTACCACATAACAGTTGTTTCAGATTTTCAAATTGAACTACGAGTTCGAATCCTGATTCTACTAAAGACCCACTATGGGAAATAATAGCAGCTGTTGTACATTAAATGAAGATGGTTTCAAAGTCCTTACGAAGATACTAACTCATGTAAGTTGTTTTTGTTTTTTTAGTGCACAATTTCGAGCCCCAATGGGACTTCTGATATGACATTAGTTCAAAAACTAACCAACGGTTTAACCTGAATGAACAAATTATCTTCTATTACAAATGAAATGATCGAAAATGCTTGTTTTGAAATTAATTAGCGTTTGGTTTAATGTTTAAGTTACAAAAGGATGTTACATGGAAATTTATTAACTCCTAATTACATAGGAATTTATTACTTGTAATTGATTATGAATTTATTAACTCATAATTGCATATGAACTTATTAATTTGTAGTTATATAAAAATTTATTAATTTTTGTATAGTTATATAGAAGTTCAGTAGTTCATAGTTGTATAAAATGTTTACTAACTCATAGTTACATAGAAATTTATTAACTCACAATTTTTAAATGATTAAATTGTGAGTTAATAAATTTCAATACGTTTCAATACGTTTAATACAAGGTAACATTACTCAACAAAACTATTTGTAAAAACCATTTCTCAGAAACGTATTGAATTACTTAAAGAAACATATTTAATCATTTAAAAATTGTGAGTTAATAAATTTCTATGTAACTATGAGTTAGTAAAAATTTATATATATATATATTACCAAGAGCTATTTTAAAGAAATCCTAGATGTCATAAGAAACATGTTGAAATGCACATATTAAGCATACCTTCTTTTATTGATTTGTATTCACTTTTTTTAATCGATGTTATAAACTTTTTGGGTTTTATAAAATGTTAAGTAAAAAGTATCAAATATTAAAATGTTACAATAAAAATAAAAGGTAATTTGAAAGGGAACAATAAAGTTAAAGTATGGCAAATTTATAGGTACAACATTCTAATTGCATGTATTGGTAATAAAATAATAGTTCTCTAATAAAATAGTGGTTGATGATCATATATGGGATTGACTATACAAATTATTTTAATACTGGGAACTCGAGTCTAGTGTGTATTGAACATAAACAAATGATTAACCAGAACAGTGATATACCAAATGAAAGGAATACCATACTAATCACAGTAATGTGTCCATAAAAAAAACGTTTCGTCGTGTTTTACGAGAACAATGCATCGAAGGAAAAAGATGTGGTATGACAATAGATTGCCCATATTGCCCGAATGACCATGACAAAAACTTAAAAGATATAGATCAGATATTTCTCTAATAGAAAAATATATAGACCAGACTCCACCCTCTGTCTATTCATATACATATAACGCCTTATCCCTTCAGATTATCATCTTTTTTATTCTTAAAAAATTCTTTTGAAAGGCCACTGTTATGGGGACAGTGATACAATCCACCATTCATTCTTTGTCTGTGAAGAATTTTGTCGTACTAAATACTCCGATATTTAGAACGAAGCAAAGAGTTATTAAAAATACTTTTAATGGAAAAATATAGTAAGTAATACTCGCAGTCTAAATATTCCACGAATAAATTAATTTGCAAAGAATATTAAACGATTACACTCGCTATCTTTTTCTACAACGGTTTCCAAACTTTACGCTACGAAATTTTTTCCGTGCCTCCCCACCTTTTGTTTTTATTACATATAAGGATTGACATATTTAAATATAAAAACTTTATTACAAAAAAAATAAATAAAAGCTTCATTTAACTGAATAATAACATTGATCGATTCTTTATTAACGTTGTACTGAGAAGCATTCAATGGGCAACGGACCTCGTGAATCTGAACCTTGATCTAATGATGAGGACGTCGCCTGAGTTGGCACCCAGCCTTCAAACTTCCACACCATGCCATTGGGATGATTTGGGATCTCGATCAAATTTAGAGGGATCAGGGCTTGAGCCCACGGCTTGGCGAAAACAACGCCGACTGCGAATCCGCGACCATGACCACTATGCTACCGCGACTATAAGAATGATAACAAGGTTTATCTATAGCATATACGTACTTGCACAGATTTGTTTTTACATCCCATTCTTTGTAATGGCTTAAGTCCACTTCATCTAACCCATCAAAACTTAATTCCAGCATTGCTCTTGTTATTGGCTCAAAAAATTTGTCAAATTTTGGGGGTAACATGGAAAGTATCACCTATTTCTCCTTTTCGACTGTTAAATTGGCTCCGTATTTGTTTTTCATGCCAAGAAGCCCATTTCACACAAAAGAGTCGTTACAAACGGTAGAAGCACTTCCAAAGGTTTTCAATAAAAAGCTTCACACTAACCACAATGATTCTGCAAAATTTGAATAAATTTTTGTTTTTATTCCCATTTGTATCAGTGGTCTTTGTTAGTTGTCATGGTCGCGAACTCGCGCCTGGGTCCTGTCATATTTTATGGAATGAAAAATTTTTATAAAGAGATTTTGCCATCCAGGCCCCTGGTAATAGCCCACGACTCCTCAAAAGGAATTGGGGGGGGGGGGCTGTCTCGTAGATTGAAAACGCTGTTTTACTGCATGTACTGCACCAAAAACTTATACTTCTGTAACCCTTTCTGAATAATCTACTACAGTAGCACATATTACGAGAGCTATTCAGAAAGTAAGGAACGTTTCCGTCTGACGTCGCTAGGCGCGCGCCGATCACGTAAATTTTAGTGTCTGCGTGCTCGGCATCTCAGTCGGCGTCCAGCCATCACAACGGGAACATTTCTACGCTGCCCGTTTTTTCGATATTCAAATTTAAAATGTGCACAACAATCGAAAATCCCGCTAGTTGTGAGGTGCTGTCTGTGATACGGTTTTTGCTGGTAAAAAACCTAAAACCTATGGAAATGTATTGGCAAGTGTGTGAAGTGTACGGAAACAACGTAACGAATGAAAGTTCAATTCGGAAATGGTACATTCAGTTTAAAAATGGCCGAACTAACGTTCACGATGAAGAGAAGAGTGGATGCCCTAGCATTGTGACTGACGAACTGGTCGCTAAAGTTGATGAAAAGATTCGTGAAAACCGCCGTTTCACATTAACGGAGATTTTGCTTAGTTTTCCACAAGTTTCACGGACTTTGTTGTTTGAAATTGTCACACAAAAGCTGAGTGGCTGAGATCGCAGGCGGCAGAATTCTATGACGAAGGAATTTCAAAGCTTGTCCACCGCTATGATAAGTGCCTCGATTTGTTTGGTGACTATGTAGAATAGTAGAATTTTACTCGCTCTTTCTGATGTATATAATAATTTTTTTTCTTGTACTTAGTTTTTTTTTTAATTTCAAAACGTTCCTTATTTTCTGAATAGCCCTCGTATGTATATTTAAGCGTGCCATATTTTACATTACATTTTAAACTTTCCGGTTGTATGTCTATCAACTAATTGCTCCATTACCTATAAAATGCGGTCAGTCAATAAGTAAATGATCAGACAATGAAGAAAAACAAAGAAGAATGAAAATAAATTAAAATTGTTTTTTTTGGAAATTTTCGAATACTCAAAATTTCATATTTACATTGTTATGTATATGGAACATATGGAACATGTTATGTATATGTGCCCCTTGCATCCGAACCTAAAGATTATGTAATAAAGTATAGGGAAGTATACTGATCAAGAGAAGTATACTGATCATGCTAATAAAAAAATACAATTCATACAATTAGCAGTCTCTGGTTCGGAAAAGGGGGTATTCGCACAGTGCAAACACGAAAGGGCACAGTTTGCGCAATGCAAACGGTGCCCCTGAAAGGGTTAAACAACATCACAGAAATAACAGCTGAAGGGAAACACGCTTGTGCGAATTATTATAATGCAGCTTTCAGGTACAACGATAATTGTGAGAAACTGGATAAGAAATAAAAAAGTTATGACCCTTGAGGTATGACTTTTTAATCAAGCCCTGTATCTTCGAACGGATCAACCATTACGACCGTCTGAGTCAGTCCATTATGTAATGAGTATGTATAGCATAATTATCGTGCAATGCAGTTCACATCCGTATAGCATTACTTATGTATTTCATGGCAAACACTGAAGCAAATGCTGACAAAGCTGATAGAATAACGACAAACCGTGATTTCTAATGGTAAGAAATACTTATCGGACTCATTTATCACTGCTGTTTATCGCATCTTTAAAATGGGTTATTTAATTTATCTTGAAACTAATTTTTATTTTACATTAAATATTTCAAAAGTTAATTTATAATCTTATTACAGTATATGTGAAAAAAAAATTATTTCTTTTGTGTGTCAAGCATAAGTGATATTTTGTAGCATAAAAACTACATGATTTTGTTATTATCTTTCGTACGTCAATGGACCGTCTTATTGCTTCTCAGTGCAATGTTAAAGAACAATCACAATCACTCTCTATTTTATCCCTCATATTAAACTCCTTACAACTTATGAATGCTATCTGATCATTCTTATTCACTGCACTTCAATGTTTCTAATCTAATTTACATAAGTCAAGGTTCAATCACCAAATTTTAAAATCGGTTGGCGTTGTATGAAATTTTCCAAAGAATTAGCTGAAAGGAAATACGCATGAAAGCCCAGTTTTAAATTTAATATCATGTCAGCGTTAATAATTTTTATAAAAGCGTTAATAATAAGAATAATTGCAGTAACTTGTTATAAAGATAATAAGGATTTTAACTTTGATAAATTTTAGAAGTTCTTCATAACAAAACTTTATGCAGTAGTAGCTCCTAATGAAGGACACCCGTCGGATCAGACATTTTGTCCCTTAAACAGAGGTGTCCTTTATTCGGATGTATCCCTTGCAAAAGATACTACTCGGTTTAAATGCAAATTTACTATTAAGAACTTAGAATATTAATTTTTTTGTTATATCAACGAAACAATTTAATTATAAAAATAAAAACAATACTGTCCTGATATCTTTGTATCTAACTATTCAAATGCATTTTAATTTTTTCGATGGATTTTAATTAAAATACTATGAATATAATATTTCACATACCCTTGAATATAATCAAGAGGTCAGAAAATATCTACCTTCTTGATTATAAAATTATAAAACGGATTTTTGCAAAATCCGGATTACCAGAAACATTAACCCATATCTATTTTTAGTAGAGAAAGTTAATGATAAAGACTTTTTTCTCGCACAATCATAGAAACCTGTACATTCAATTGATTTTAGAATGAAAGGGAATATTTTCTTTAAAGTCATCAAAAATTTATATCTGGTCTATGTGCATTCTCAGTGCTTTGCCTTGGCTCATAATTACGAAATTTGTCCCGATAACTCCTCCATGCCTGTAAAGAATAGGTTCCTAACCTTTCTTGATCAACCCCTCCTTCTAAAAAATTACTAATCTCCTCTTTATACGAAAACTTAACCATTCTCGAAATCAATAATATAGTTGTGGATTTTTAGATATTTAAAAAATATTTAGATACTCCTGAAAGTTAGAAAAATTAAGAAATCACACATAAATATTCAACTTTCCCCCCCTCTTTCGAATGAATTTTATATCATGTAATTAAGTGTAATATTCTAGCTTTGAGAAGAAAAGTAGAAGACTGCGTAGGATTAACATTACCCTAAGGAATTCATGGCGGCATATCAGCGATAACCCTAATTTTGTCGATACCAGTCCAAACTTTTATATACAAGATTTGTTGATCGTGCCGAAACATTCGCACGCACACTGTTATATTCTGAGTGGCTTTGCGATGCTACGATTTGTTCATATACATCGGAACTAAAGCATTGTACCAATACCTACTTTTAATACAGACTGATTTTGCTTAAAAAGACACATTTCAGCAAACAGACATAGAACTATTTGTTGAGACACGTGTCTGATGATTATTAGTATTAATCAAGCTTTTCATCGCGTGTTTGGAAGTACTGCCCAGGGAACTAGCTTTGGACCATAACCCCTTTCCCCTCCCCCCAGATCTTTACAATGCCCATCAGTGAGTAGTACAAACCCGTTTGGAATTACTGCTCTAAAGCGACTATAATCCAAACCCAACTAACTGTTTTTAAAGCATGTCTAAAATAAATAATTGTAGCACGAACTTCGTTCTTTCCGTTCAGTTTTGTACGCTTTTCTTTCATTCTGTGGCAGCGATAGCTTAGTGGTAATGAACTCGGATTTCCGACAGGTGTAGTTTTTGTCAATCGTAGACTTAAGCCATGATGTTACTGGACTCAGAGGTGTAGCTGGGCTGATACGCATTAAATATAGTCGAGGTCTCGACTCCTCCCATTGGTAGAGTGAGGTAGCTTGGAGAGACAGGTTCCAACTCTGGTAGGGTTCTCGTCACTTGACTGAGGCTCAAAATTACGAGGTCCGTCTCCAATAACTCTCGTGTTGCTTCTCAGTGCGACGTTGATAAGCAATGACAATCACATTTCTTTCATTATCGCCGATTTTTTTACATAATTTAGATGCATATTTCTTCCATATTAAAATATTTGTTCATCCCTTTTGGATGAACAAATAATTTTCTAACGCATTACCAGTTTCTTTCAATTCTCCTGTGAAACGAACCGGAAAAAAAGTCTGTACCAAACCGCCCACTACCCATCAAAACATGCGCAATAACAATTGTACCATCATCCGGATCATGAGAAAGTGAGATCAGTCCCCTGTAATTGCTTCCGGAACTTCACAGCGATTACTTAAGAACATCACCATCTTCCTTAAATTCGCTAATACCCTTAAATTAATGGAGAAATCTAAGTGCCCATTTCCTTTTCTTCTTACGCGAGCGAAGATTTGTTCGTTATAAACGCGTCCAAGCGTGTCTCTTCTAGATTCGAAGTCCTACTGAAGACACCTAAATGATAAGTTTTACGTTATTTGCCCAATTAGACAAACTACAACGACTCTCTTCCTTCTTAAACGTAGAAATGTAAGTGATTTAATTTTAAAGGCTTAAAATATTCTTAGCTGCATGTTCGAGCAATTTCGGGATTAAACTGACAACTGTCACGTTTTCGAACAATTTTTCATAGTTATGTCAAAAAAGAATTTTCAATATATTCGAGGAAGAAATCTTCTTGCTTTTTAGTGAAAATCCTATTACATTATTCAAATTGTTTTCTTCCAGGATATTTTTAAAAAACAATACAGGTCAGTGGTAGCTTGTCATAGAAGGTAACAGATGAATTATCGTGTTTTTATTTTCATTATACGGTGTTGCTTCTCGGTGATTTTTGTACTTCGTTCAGTTACGTATTACTTTGACCTTAGTTGGAGTAACAATAGAAACCCACTCAATAGGCGAGTTTAATATATGTCTTAACTCAGTTGAAATTATAATAGATGATAGACTCTCAAATTTCAAATTGTTTTGAATCTGGCAAAAACTTAGAATTAAAAGTCCGAGCTTTTGAAAATCTCTCTAAAAGTATACGGTACAAGCAAAAAAATTACGGAGAAAATTAAATTCGTTAACTAGTTTCTTTTATTATTTTTCGTACAGATCACAATTTCTAAAACAAAAGTTTTACTAGCATCAAAATTTTAATTTAGAATTTCTCTAAATGTTTATTACATTAGTTGAAAGTCAACATTTATATCCAAAATAAGTTTTAGACTTATCATCGATTTTGATAAATTATTGAAGAAAAAATATATGAGTTTTAATTGGTGTTTTCTAAATTTCAGTAACTTTCTAAATAAAGTATTTTGAAAGCACCATTTTTCTCAGAGATTTTAAAAGATAATGTAATCCTTCAAACTGAACCACGTTTTCTACAAAATACATACTTTTGTAACTTTTGATCAATGTCTAGCTTTGAACCACCGACAGTAGTATTGAGTTTTCATAATTTGTAGGATATTTATAAACTTACACTTCAAGAATTCTAAAAATATAGAAACACGAGAATTAATGTAAATATGTTGTAATTAGCTGTATGGGTAAAGGGTCCAGTTTTCAATGTTTCACAATTGGCATTGATTGGTTTTAAAATGTTGTTTTTCTCTATATAAGGATTATAGTTGAGAATCCTGAAACCCATATTACTAATATACATGCACTATATTCTTTTTACTGTTGCAAAGTGATGTGTCTTCTGATAATTTCTCAAAACTAAGCTGTTTGTATGCTACATTCATATTTTTTTATTTTGATTAGACGGATCAATAACACATGTGAAGAATTAAATAATAAAAAAAAATACATGGCCGTTACCAGCACGCTAATCCT
>BMAW01058757.1:85190-118683 GCA_019974015.1 Nephila pilipes | reverse complement strand
TAAAAAAAAATATGTTTTGTATATATTTACTCTGATTAATCGTTATATTATTCTTTTCAGGCGTATTTATAGAACACTAGATTGAATTTATTTATCGATTGTTGATTAAATTGTTTCAAGGCAACACGAGGTTTATAGAAGCGTACTTTGTAATTTTGAACCACATAAATGGGAATTCAACACCTGAGCTATCGTAACCATTCTTCTCATCCTGAGTAAGAAAGGAAAAATCTTTGAGTCCTCTAAATTTAACGTGCACTTCTCACACGACGGTGAGTTTTAGAGGAATCGCCACGCGGCTCGACTGAAATATCGCCAACCACGAGTCACACTGACCACCGTCAATGCCTTATGAAATTAAGAAAGGAGAACCAGTACCCTGGGTGCCTGCCCATCACAATGGTTCTAAATTACGGGCACATGACGTATATAATCTTCTATTGTAACATTAATCCATACAATCAATCAACCAATATTGTTTCTTGAACGTAGCAACTTAGGGTAGAGAAATGCAAATATGATAATGTTTACTGAATCCTATCTTATTTACTGATTTCAATCATAATATAACTAATTTTTCAACAGTATATAATTTTCAAGGTCCATTAACTACATGATGATATTGTAAGGAAAAGGCTAATCGGTTTTTCTTTGATAAATTTTTATACAATCATGTTATTAAAAAGACGCGCAAGAAATCAGATAAAGAATGTATATAACTATTCATTTATTGAAAACATTTACAACTCTCAGTTAGAGAAGAAATCACAAAAGTAAGCTTTTATTTGAAGTGGACCGAATACATTCATCATTAATAAAAGCATAATAAAGCTAGTCTTAACTGCAACAAAATCTAATCTATCAACATCAGAGACTAATAAACAGAATGGCTATACATCTTCCATTCGTCAGCAACTCTGTCCTTCTTCCATCTAATCTATCATTTTTCACAATCAAAGCTGTGGTCTCCGCTTCTGACTACTTGTGTCGAAAAACTGCGATATTTGAGTTCTTACTTGTTTGCATCGTAGAATCTCGATAAAATAAAATTTAAAAAAAAAAAGAATGTTCTATGCAACGCATTATAAGGAACAGATTTCGCCACCAAAGGGACGAAGATCTTCGAAACGCAATTTTAAAAAAATTTAGTTTGTTGTGCAGGATGTTTACAAAAGAGTATCCCAACTTTGAAGAGCTACAGCAACAAAATTAGAGAAGTTACAACCTCTTTGGACAAATTAAATTAAAACTAACGCTTTAAAGTTCATAAAACAATATATGTTCTGTGTGACCACCAAAAGAAACACGAATGAGAGACATCCAGTCGATAAGAAGGATCAATCCCATACTTTTTTCAGTATGTTCGGTGTTACAGTTTGAATGGCTGTAGTTATTCGCGTTTTCAGTGCCTCAATGTTTGCTAGAAGTGGCGGAAAAACATTTAAAGTAGTTCCGAAGGAAAAAAAATTGCTGGGAGTTAAATCAGAGCTTCTTGTTCCCCTGATCAGAGCAAGGTCATGCGGCTGCTCTCCTTGAGCCGATTGCTACCTTCTCGCCATGAGGCGGCACATTAGAACAGCTAATTTCTGCATGTGCGCAGTTATGTCAATTACGAGTATCCTGCGTGCGTACCTTCGGTATTAGTATTTATACACATGCAGTTATCGGAAGGACACAACAAAAAAAGAAAAGGAATTCTTACCTTGCCGATCCGACTGCTGTCCTTGTGATTTGTCGGCTATTTTCTTGAACTTTATCAGAATTTTTTTCTCTCCAGACTAGTTGAGCTCATCTTGGATCGGTAGAATACATCTTGCACCAGTAGACTCATAGTTCTCAATACACAGTTATTCTCAGTCCTCTGTCGCCGGTTCCTGGATCTTAAAATTTTGCTTGCATTTATGTCTTTGAGGATATTCAACAGTCGTTCATCACTATGTTCATTCTGGGATCATATCTTTATGATACTCACTGTATCCCTAACGATTATCAATTTTGTAAGTATTCGAACTAATTTCATTCTTGTTCTATCTGAATGAGTGATATTCTCATGCACAATACTAATTCAAATGACAAATCAATATTGATATTTTAAATTTTAAACTATCCCGAATCATTTGCAATCGATTGATCCGATTAATTTGAAGAGTGTTAGTTGCTTACGCAACTCATTGCTCCTTCAGTTATCTGCTTCGCCGTAATCGTGCCACTGGATATCGCTCGTGTTTCTGGTGTGGTGGTCACATTCAACATTTATAGTTTTACAGATTTTAAACTATGATTTTTAATTTAATTTGTTCAAATTGGTTATAACTTCTTTAGTTTTGTAATTGTAGTTCTTCAAACTAAGGATATTCTTTTGTAAGCACCCTGAATGAATATGATATAATTTATAGAAGTGTTTAAAGCTAAATTTTTCCAATAAGGAAGTTACTTGTGTGATGTTATAAATACTCTTATTCAAGGGAGTTGTATCGATAATATATTTAATATCAAGGATCGTTCTTAAATACAGTAAAAATTTTTAATACGCAAGATTATAAAAACTTTCATAATGAATTACTTTTGAATAATTTTGCATGATATTTTACAACTAAGCCTGTTCACTTGCGCTAACCCCCTAACTTCTCCGAATGTCAAAAAAAAGGGGGGGGGGAAGAAAAAACCGCAAACATTGTAGGCGGTCTGCCTTTCTTCCGTCTAATGTTTAGGAAGATATTAGGGGAAAAAAATCAAGTAATGAAAATTGCAATTAAGGCTTCCGTCTACCCGCCATTTTGATTTCATTAGCTCAATGTTAATCCTATGTAATTTCGAATTTAATTCTCACAGATTTACTATTTGAATACAATAAAGTGCATCTGATAGAGCAAAAAATGATGAATGATTCTGTAGAATCACTTTTTTCTCCAATTTTTAAAATATTTTTATTCTCATTTTAATTATTCTTTTGTGAGTTTTCCGGTTTTTAAAAAAATATTTTTAAAAGTCGGAGGGGAAAAGTAATTCTACAGAAGCACTCATCATTTTTTGCTCTTTCAGATGCACTTTGTTGCATTCAAATATGTCAAATAGTAAATCTGTGAGAATTAAATTTGAATTTCCATAGGATTAATATTACGTCCTCGAAATCAAAATGGCGGGTAGAAGGGGGCCTTAAGAAATTAATTCCACTTTTTCTGCAGACGATGACATTTGATTCACGACTGATCTCTCATAGATGACCTTAAAGTGTTGTGTAAAGTGTATTAATTATATAAAGGTTTAAAAATATAGCGATTTTCAAAAGCAATTTCAGAAGTATTCATCTATATTAGTCTAAGTATCCGAGAGCAAAGTAGAATAGATTTACATGAAAATTTTTTTCTTTTTAATCTAGCTTTTATTTAAAGATGGGAATAAAAAGAATTGGAAAATTACATTTTTGCATGTAAAATAACATGTAATTAATAAATGCATAAGGTGCTTAACTAAAATACCTAGGGTAATTACCGATAAAATACTTATTTGGGTCTCATATGCTTGATCTTTGGTAAGTACCATAGTTTCTTGTAGTTATATATAAGATCAAAAGAAGTATTAATGCTTAGAACCTTTAACAATTATACATTATTTCACAATAAAAATATTTTATACCTTTTAGTACATCTTTAAATAAAAATTTGATTAAAATTATTCTTATTTAATTCTTTTAGCTTGAAATCTTAAGACTAAAAAGCAGTTACATGAGCAATTTGAGAAATGAACTTGATCGGTTGACAGAAACAGAGATGAAACTCGAGTTCAAAGAACAGGGTCTGGGCCTTTCTAAGTTAATCACTGCTTGAGCATATCAGAGTTTAGGTCAGACTCTATTAACGTCACACTAGAAGCAACACGAGGACTATTGGCGACGGACCTCGTAATTTTGAATTTTGGTCAAGTGACGAGGACGACACCCCAGCTGGCACTCCCTTTCCTAACTTCCCCAACACACCAACGGGAGGACTTTGGGTCCCGACAGATTTAACGTGCATCAGCCCCGGATACACGGGGGGTCTTTAGCGGCTTAGGATCGAAACCGCGACTGAACGAAAACCGCCGGCCACGAATCCGAAACCATGACCACTAGATAATTCCTTAAAAATACTTGATTTCTCAAAATAATATGTAGTTTGTATTTCAATTTTTCCCCGATTAATAAATTTTACTTCTAAATGTGAAAGTGCGACACTTATAGTGCTGTTATATAAAAAAAGTATAACAGCAAATCTTTAAAAATTTAATTGGTCTTCATAAAAGCAGATTCAACGTTATTACCACTTCCATGCTACTTTGACATAAACAATATTAAAAAAAACGCGAAGAATTAGAGGGAAAAAATTTAAAGAAATATGCAAGATACTTTAAGGGAAAAAAAATAACAAAACTTTAAGGATAGCATTCCCATTTTTTTATTTTCAAAATCTATTCAAGTTCTCGATTAAAATAAAAAAGTAATGATTTTTTTTGGGTGCTCTCGAACTGTTATTAAGGTGACAATCATTTTAACCATTCGTATTTTCCTCGTCGGTGGGATAGTGAAAGTTGAAATTTATCCTTAAGTTTTGCTGTTTCATCACCGAAGAAAACGTGTCAATGCGAAATGAAGTGAAGCAGTCAGTGGAGTAGGCTCTCACCTAATTTATCTGAAAATATTAATAATTAATCTTTCAAAAATATATTAAAGCCAGCGGGAAATATAGTGATTGAATTTATTCATAAAGCGACGATTAAAAAAAATCATTATCATTCAATTTGTCTTACCTTGTGAATTCAAATTTGAAACCCTTTATCCATTCGAAACCATTCTAAAATTATTGTAAGTTTCTGGGGATAAAAGATATTAAATCACGTTCTTTGTGCTGCGTTATGAAACGCTACAAATTTTCAGTATATTTACAATTATTTACTTTTTCGCAAAACAGGTTTTGAGCTTTATAGAAAAAAATATCTACAGAGTGTTTCGAAACTAATGAGCAAAAATTTAAGAGGTGATAGAAAACATTCAAACAAGTAATTTTCAATCTAAAATGCATAAGCGAGGAGCAAAAGGTGAATCGTTAGATGGCGTTGTAATGGAAAGCATAAAACGTGAGTTTTCATCATTGCTTCTATTATGGATTTCAGGAGGCATGACGAGGCACAGCAATCAGAAAGAGGCCCCGCCTCCTGAAATCCACAGTAGAAATGACGATGTGTAAAAAAATCGTGCTTTAAATTGTTTCTATTATGGATTTCAGGAGGCATGACGATGCACAGCAATCAGAAAGAGGCCCCGCCTCCTGAAATCCACAATAGAAATGACGATGTGTAAAACAATCGTGCCTTAAGCTTTCCATTACAGCGCCTTCTAGCGGCTCACCACTTGCTCTCCGCCTATGCATTTTAGAGTGAAAATTGCTTGTTTAGATGTTTTCTATCACTCCTTAAATTTTGGCCCATGAGTTTCGAAACACACTGTATAAGAGACGAGGTGTGAAGCAAACCCGTAAGCATGATTGAAAAGTAATGCCTCCGCGGACATAACTTTTTCATTTGTTGGTTCACTGGTTGGTAGGTAGTTCGTGCAATAAATTATGAAAATCGATCGATGCATTTTTTCTTCATATACAAAAATCCTTCGACAGAGTGTGGCACGAAGGACTTATCTATAAACTTATAGAAATCAACTCCCTCCTCTCAAATCATGAAACTAACAATTTACTATCTAGAAAATCAGTTCCATCACTATCAGAAATCTAGTTCCATCACTATCAGAAATCTAGTTCCACCACTATCAAAAATCTAGTTCCATCACTGTACGTGTTCACGACACTATTGAGAGTTTAAGAGCCCGCTCGGACAACATCATTATATGCAAAAATGTAGAGGACACTGCAATACCAGTCTACACGGAACCAGACAATATTGCTCAAGCACTTAACAGACATCTTATTATCCTCGAAGACTGGTTTTCTATATGGAAAATCGCTATAAACGTCATAAAAATGAAGCATTTTCCTTCTTTAACAGAAAAATAATCAACCCAAAAATCTACATAAATAATCACTTAATAATCTAGTCTTGGCGCACAAAATACCTCAGTGTAATTTTAGATGAATGATTCACATTCGGAGGTCACATCACATATATTAAAAAAAAAAATTCCGAGCAAGCGCATGTCAAATTTACCCCTTAATCGCTCGGAACTCAAAAACTACTGGAAATAACATATTACTTATCTATACTCTGATTCTCCGACAAATTCTCATTAATTCTAGCCCAATCTGGGTTTTGCAACTAAAATTCATATTAATAAACTAGAAAGATCACAAAACCATGTATTAAAATAAATATTAAATGCCAGATGGTTTATGAGAAATATGTAGACCTTTACAACTCCGTCAATATCCCTACCATAAAATCTGTAAAACAAACAAAATACTATCAAACTCTTTGCAAGTCATGAAAATATTGATAACAATTCCCAACAAAATATTACAAATTACACTACTGATTCAAAAGTTAAAAGACCTAGAAATATCCTACTCAACTCTTAAACTTTTCCATATTCAAACTATTAACAAATTGCGATAGTACACTGAACAGAATACCAACAAATTCTGTGCACCAAAACAAATCACCATAGAACACTACAAGTCTTTGGGCAGGTGGAAATTTTGGGAATAGTCGAAGCTTTTTTTATTCTTCTTGATTCTCTTGCCACTCTGATAAGCTGCAACCCCATCTGCAAGTAGCATAAACATGAACAACCCCCACATAATTTCCAAATTCATACCTTTTTATGTACATCCAAGCAATTTTCAACTTAGATCTTCTTAATTAAATGCAATTCTGTGCAAGGTAAATGATCCACAGTTAAAACAAATAAAGAGATTAAAAGCCTACAAGACTAAGTACTCCAGATAATCTGTCAACCTATATGTAATGGAATATTCGCTTTTCTTCATAATTCTCAACCCTTTCCACTCAGTTGTATCAATGCGTGAAGAGTTAGGCCAAATCTGTAGAAGAGTTCCGGTGGTAGTTGTCGACACCAAGCTTTAATTGAAGCTTTCCCCTAGCTCTCAGAACGAAAGTGATGCCTCTAGAGGTGAAGGACCTCTTTCGCTTTGGGAATAGGTGAAAGATCGCAAGATTGGGTGCAATAGTGCCTCATTGTTTCAAACTCCTCTCCATTGAGAACTCCTCTCCGTTGAAACTCCTCTCGCGCGTTGAGAACTTAAGAGATAGTGGGTCACTATCTCTTAAGTGCTCAACGCACCAACGACATTTGGAAATGAAAATAATAATAATAAATGCATTTCATAGAAGATACATGTATCTTTCAAATACAACATGATGCATGTTGAATCTGTCTAAGCTGCAGTCCATTAGTTAGCGTGATATGAAGGTTCGGAGAGAGAGAGAGAATACCAGCTCAAGTGTCCGCCTCGTCACTTGTCCAAGATTCAAAATTATAGAGTGTGTCACTAGTAGCCCTTGTGCTGCTTCTAAAAGCGAGGAAAATAAATAATGAATTCAAGTTCAGCAAGATTTTGAAAATAAGGTTGCAAATACAAAACTTATGGCCATGGAAATATTATTTTTCTATAAAACCTCGTATATTTCTCTTCTTCGGTATTTTTTTGACTTTATTTGTCAATAGTCAACATCAGAATTCATCGAACGATGAAAACTATGCGTTTGGAAATAAACAAGAAAAGTTAAAACAAATGACAAGCCGAAAATGGATTTTTTGCAACTTACAACATTACTTTAAGACATACCCGCATTACATGTCGAAATGAGTCTATCTAAATTTTAAATTATTTTTCGTTGTTTGGCTGATTTATTGATTGTTTGGTTTTATAGGATATAGAGCAACAAAGGCTATTATCCCTTTTTGCTATGTTAAACATCTACTTAAGCAAAAACAAACAGAAAGCTAAAACTATTGACAAACCTAAGATGCAAATCAACAGCAGAATAATTTTATTGAATTATTACACTAACTTCAAAATATGTTGAATGATGTTTTCAAAATAAATTTTTAATATTGGATGTAAAAGTTAAATTTAACAAGTACGTTTTTATTTTACTTTGGTACTTTAGGCCTTAATATTTACTTTGCTTTGCTTTCAGTTTCAGACACACACCCCTCTCCCGTCTCAGCTTACATAACAAAATAAATTCCCTTAGTTTTAAGACTTTCATTTTAAAATAAATTAACTTCTTTTGATACGTAAAGCTAAAATAATTTTTGCATCAAAATGTAAACTTTGGAAAAAAATAAGGTTTACTGCATAGAGGTAATAACTCCATTTCGTAATGCAGAATACATCAACAAATGATTAAAAAAGATGTTGAAAAAAATGTGTATCAGAATTCCTCAAAACCTACAATTTACGATAAATGGAAATACAGATATTTCTTATGGCATGAAAAAAATTGCTTGCAATTTTCAAATTCAATTTATTGGAGTTCTATTTATTAAATTTTTATGAATAATACATCTGTGTAACCAGTGAGACACCCTTTAATGTTGAACAGTAAAATAAAAAAAATGCAAAAGTCGAAGCAGCTTAAGGTCTCAGCTATCTTAAGAGACAATAAATGTAACTGTTTTTCCTGAAATAACCCTTTTTTTGTTTTTCTTTTTGGAAAAAAATATAACAAGTTGAACGCTTAAAGGAAGCACAGAACTCCTTCTATAATCCGGCATGATAGCAGACTCGCAGCCAGTGTTGTTTTCTTCGAGTCTTGGGTTCGAGCCCTGATGCCATTAAAGATATGCTGTGTAGCCACGCTGATGCACGTAAAATATGATTGAGGCCCTAAGTCTACCCATTGACGTGATGTAAAAGTTTGAAGACGGAGGTGCCAGCTCAGGAGGTATCGTCATCGTCACACTTGATCGAGGTTCAAAATTACGAGGTTCGTCATCAATAGCCCTTGAGTTACTTCTGATTGCGACGTTAATAAATAATCACCATCCCGATGACCTTTCCGACATTTTGATACGTTTTGCAATCGTTATTTTTTTTTTTTATCTCTTACTGCAATGGAATAATGTAAGCTATCAATGCAAAAAAGTGCATTTTTGTTATTTTAGTTATTTCTAGCGCTTGAAATTTGTTACTTACGTGTACTGCATTAAATTTCATACAATTATATATAGCTTTTGCTGTTTGAATCCATTATTGTTATTTATTTTCCAGTTATCCAGTGTTATAGGTTCTGTTCCCATTTCGCTGGATTATTTAGTGAGCACTGTGTGATATATTCAATATTTAAAAGAAAACGATTTAAACTTAAAGTGATTGGAAAATATTTTATCAATATTCTTTATTAAGCTATATTTTTTTAAAATATTTAAAGTTGTTTGAAAGAAATAAAAAAAATAGGCTATTAGCAACATCACATCATGTTTTTGTTTTTAGAAAATTTACTGGCAACGAACAAAAAAAGAGTTTAGTTTGGTTCCAAGATGTAAAAAGAAACGTTGAAAAATAGTTCTTGTAAAAATTTTGTGTATAGTTAATTTATGTCTGAAAAGATATGTCCAAATAAACGTGACGTCCTGAAAACAAGTCATCTTTATTAATAGTCAGTGATACAATACAACTGTAACAGATATAAGAAAACTTAGTTTTGCGGAATGGAAGGAGCCAAAATGCGCCAATTTCGAATCGAAATGCATGGTATGGTTATGACGGATAAGTACCTTCTGAGGTATGTGCTGCAGCGACTAATCCGGTTTTAACTTAATCGATACATTAATGATTATTTGTTTACATATGCATTGCATTTCATTGATTTATGTCTTTAACAACAAATAGAAAAAATCAACACCTATTTCTTTACCGCGATGGTGGTCTATTTTTTCTTAGTCTTTATATACGATTAATTTCAATAAAATTTTTCATTTACTCTTTCTTTTTGCTGTCAAAACCCAAAGATGAGCTGTTTTTGTAAAGGGAATCTTATTAAAAGCTAGACATGAAAATTATTTTATACTAGCAACATAGTTTTTTCCCGCTTAATTGGCAATTGTGTAATTTTAATATTATGTTCTTTCATTAAATCAAATGTAATTATTATGACATTTATCAAATCAAAAAATATTTTTCATGAAGTGACGTCAATCAGAATTTAAAAAATACTGTAGAACTTGTCACTTATTTTTTAGGTGTTAGTGCTTTTTAAGTAAAACATATTATTGAGACAAGAATTTGAGAGAAAAGGGAGAGACATAATTCCAGTATTTCACAGTCATAATTCCAGAGAGATAAATTTATAAAAAAAAATTTAAAATACGGAAACATAACGAACAAGATATTTGAATAAATATAATTCAAATTTTAAGAAAGACTTCCAAAATATTTTTAAAAATGTATGATAAAGATTTCTGTAAAAAGACAAGAAAAAGAACAACTAATATGAACAACTAAAATTTATTTGCAAGCAATTTATTTATTATTTTATCGAAAGATAACGAATCATCAAAATTCAAGTCTTTTGACTGCTGACTTCTTTCCAAAGTTTATGCTAATTGTCTAGTGGAATTTCAAAACTGAAATGAAGTCTTATGCATTTTTATAAATAGCGTGCAAGTCGTAGAAAAGTTTCATGGCAATAGAGCATAAGTAATCTGAATGTACTAATCCAGAATAGCAACTTTAACATAGAAAAAGGAAGTACCGTTTGATCAATGAACCTAGATTATAGTCTTTCGACTCTCTTGTAAAAATTATGTAAAGTACCCAAAAAGATAATTGCGATAAGAAGAAATTCTTTTAAAAAAATATGTTTCCGTTTTTGAACTTATTTCTAAAATAAAGGTAATTAAACATACAACGAAACGCTTAACTTCTCAGGAAAGCAATATGCAAACATTCAGATGGAAATAGCATCGCATAAGAGATGTGTAAATGGGTAATGTATCGTCAGAGGTTTTCTTTGTTCTCAAGTGTTTCACGTGAAAAGTTTTCTGAAATGATCACGACCACTCGAGGAGAATTAACACACTTTGATAGCGGAATGTTCGTTGGAATTAGACGCATGGAGCATTACGATTTTAGAAATTTTATTAGGGAAATCATAATTCCTGCATCTCCAGTATTGAGAGTATGCCAAGAATATATATTTTCTGGCTTTACCTACCACCATGGACAACGCAGTGACCGACTGTGTCTACTTATTATCCGAGACCAGCGACGTCTTCGTAGAGTAGTTAGCGCTACCAAACAAGCCCCACTGCGTCAAATAATAGCAACAATGAATGCGGGACGTACGACAGACGTGTCCTTGAGGACAGTGAAGCGAAATATTTAGTTGATGGACTATAGCAGCTAAAGACCAGCTCGAGTGCGAGACCAACAAGCGCAAACACACGCGTGTGTATGTGACAAATTTTAATTGTCATGTAAAAATGCATTATGATTCAGGGTTGTAATGAAAACACAGTTGTATAATTACGACTTTTTGTTCATTTTTATGAGAGAGAAAGAGAGGCAACAGGTTACGATATTAAAATAGATAATGCACGTGACGTAGCTTCGCTTCCAAAAAAAGAGTAAAAATGAGAGACTTTTACCGTGTATTTGAATTTATAGGTAGGAATATTTTTAGATCACGTGTTACAAGATGAAGGGATTCTGAGGGATTTTCAAAATTTCGTTAAATTTAGTCCTATTCACAACAGATTTACGTCTATGGAAATGTCGATTCAGCATATTTTATGACCGCTTGATCGAATAAATAAAAGGTTAATTTAGAATTGTGTCAGCAAATAAGGATGAACTCTTTACTAATGGGTTATTTAACAGGAAAAATAAAAGTATATATATGTATATATATATATATATATAGGAGAGTGTGTGTGTATGTATGTATAAGATAAAGCAATGAATTTATCATTAAAAAACATAAAAGTAAGAGAACAATTAAAATCCAAAATCAACAAAACAACACATTTATAGAACTACGTAATAAAAAAGATGAATAAAAATTGAATCAAATTTGAAACTAAAATAATATTTTGAATACCCAACAAAACAAAACATGCATATTCAGACAGAGGTATATATATATATATATATATATATATATATATATATATATATATATATATATATGACTAGAAAAATGTTGCTTGGCTGAATAAGTTCCGATTGTAATTGTTAAGAGGTGGTTGATAATGTTCAAGTGTGATGTAGTCCCCACGAGGAGACAGATCCATATTATCAACATTGGTAGTGCTCCATAATTGTGTGAAATGTTTTTACATGCATTGGCAAGATCCTCTGGTCAATCTGAACCAATCGTTGACTGGAAATGGTTATGTTCAGCTTCTTGGAGACCCTTCGCAGCCATTCGTGAGCTTAATGTACCAAACAATAATGAATTTTCCTGGATAACAATGTGCCTTGTCAGAAAGCCAAAATCATTCGCGATTGGCTTAAGGAACATTATAGATAATTCAGTTGAATGATTTAGCCACCTTGATTACCAGGCATGAGTCCCATGGAATATGGGACATGACAGAAAAGTTACTCCGCGCACAAAATCCTGCACCTTCAACACTTTTGCTATTATGGACGGCTGTAGAGATAGCATGACTGAATGTTTCTTTTGAAGATTTCTAACGACTTGTTGAGCCATTACCACGCCAAGTTGCTGCACTTCTCCAGTAAAAAAAGAGGTCTCCAACGATATTAGAAGATATCTCATAAACTTCTAGACTTCAGAGTATATCTCTATGTTAAACAAGTTTAGCATAGATAGTTTTGATATCACGTTTTATTGAAACAATCAATATCCGTATCGAAAAGGCCAATCTTAAATAGAAAACTAATAAGAATAAACATTATAAGACATTCACACTTTAATAATTATAAATTGTGGATACTTATAAAAAAGTATTTATTGTAATTTAAATGTTAAAGTAGCTGGTAAAAATAATCATCTCTATTTTAAAAACGTTAAGCATATCGATATATGTTTTATTAAAAAACAATCAGTAATCGAATTGAAAAAAACTATACTTAAAGTAAAAAAAATTAAAAATTAACCTAAAACACTAAAATTTTAATAGTACCAGAGAGTTGATACTTAATTTTATGAATACGAGATCAAACATGTCCGAAAAAAATTAAAACGATATAAATGATGTAACATATTTTATATCGCATTACATATATGAACCTGTTTATCCTAAATCTTACTTAACACTCAATAACATTAAAAGCATCGCACCAAGAAGTTATTCGAATGGGGCAAAATTGCGAATGCACATACTTTATGATATGATATGCACTGATTAATTTTTGATATCAAATAACGGACTAACTATAGCTCCAGTACCCTGAAACAGAGTTCCCGAATAAAACTGAGGGCATCTAATCCTAAGGCAAAACTTACATTCATATGTGGCTCCATCGACCCACAAAGACTGTACGAATGCATTGCAGACAGATTCCCGAACAGAATGAGCAAATGTTGTCCTTTGAGAGAACACGAGCAATTAAACTAAAGGTAGAGAAAGGACAAATCGCAGGATCCCTCGACATTTGGGTCTGAGCAGTATCACTATTCGACGATGTGGCAAGAATAGTGGAAATATAGCCGTACAGAGTGTGAAGGAGGTAGTAGTTGACCGAGTACGATGACAGAATCCGAGGACTGATTAATCACCAGATCGACATACGCAGCCCCTGATGAGTCCTTATCACACAAGTGGTTACAATGTCGGGATACAAGTGACTATTATGAACATCGATATGCGATTCAGCGGACGAGGGTTGAAGTCCCGAAGGCCATTGCACACACTGCCCCTCACTGTTGCACACCACCAGGTACATTTCAGTGCTGCAGGCAGCATTCGATCAGGATCCTCACGGATTGGCATATAATTGCTTTTCATGATGTGTCCCTTTTCGAACTGAGTCTTAATGATCAGCGAAGATGTGTCTGGAAACATCCAAAACAGCGGGTCACACAACCCAACAAGCATGAGTTTCGATATAAAATGCAATTTCATTTGATAGTTTTTTTACGTCATCATGACATCATCCTTGATGGCGGTAGGTCGACATGATTCTGCGCTCCGTAGTGTAGTCTCACCTTTTATGGAACCCAGGGCTTATATTTCAGCAGGATAATCCTCATAAACGAAACGCTTGTCATCTGCGTGCTTCTACAACTCTCCCCAGTCAGGCGCGATTGTCAGATCTTTCTCCAATAGAATACGTTTGGTCTCTAACAAGTAAGTATCTCTGATCGTCTCTGGATCTTGTCGATCCAACTCGCCAATTAGAACGTGTGTGGGAAGCAATCTCAAATAAGGACATCGACAACTTTACGCGTTAATGCCCAGCCGGAAAAAAATTTGCATCTGCGCCATCTTTGGTTTGATGCATTATTCATTATTTCCCCTTTTGCCACTGTATAAAACTTTCAATTCCTTTAATATTGTTAGATTTTCTTTTCAATATGGGAACATCACATCTACCGATTTTCCTCTTATTCGGACAACTCCATCTTGGTGCGTAGATTTTATGTTGTATGAGTGTACATATACACACAAGTAATTATCGTAAAGTTAACCACACATTTTGCTGAGAGGTAATAAAATAACTTAATTTAAACCGAAAAAATTAAACTTGAAATTAATATCAATACATAACGTAGTAGTACGTTTTAATATGGATAAATTGCTGACATTGGAACTCCATTATAAAAATGCAATAACTATCAGAATAATATATATATATATATATTTCATTTACGTGCATAGTATAGAATTCATGTTATTATTATTTTTTATGTCGGTGGCTTGCTAACATACAAGTCGTTGAAATGCAACGAATGTGAAAACAAATCTTTCCTTTTAAGTTGATCGAGATCAAAGTCGACTCACTTGCTGTAATATATTTTGTAAGAAAGTCTGTTTTGGTGAATAAAAATTAGCAAAAAATATTTCTAAAACGTATTTATTTTTATTAGTAAAACTGAATTACAAAATTTGAGAACTTGCTAATAAAGATTTGAGATGAAATGCAGGATACGCCTAACTTTCAGTTTTTTTTTTTTTTTCATTTTAATATGTGCGGACTTTAAACGGTGTAATATTTTACTATTTATATTATTGTGTGAAATATTTTACTTTTTAAATGAATTCTTAATTTATCGCTAATTTTGTTTTAATGACGAGATACCCTTACATATGTAAATACAACATGTTATGTATCATATTTATAAAAATACATTTTCACTTTCAAAATAAAATTCATCTGCTTATCTAGAAGTTTATCCAGAAAAATTGTTCACACACACACACATACACAATCATAGAACTAATTTAAGTTTTTCTTAGAATTATTAGAGTATAGGTATTATACAAGTATAAAACAATATTATTCATTATTTTATAAATGCGTATTGAATGCCCGGCCTATTAAGTTGCATGCATTAAACATGATCAGTAGCTGCGATTGGAAATTAAAAGTGGAGGAGGAGCAAACAATTTGCACAAAACAAAGAATAATGAGGGCTCTGGAGAGTACATGGGGGTAGGTGAAACAAAAAGTAAAATTTAGCAACAAAACGGCAAGTTTTTGACGCTTTCTGAGTGAATTTCGACAAAGCAATAATGGTTGACAGTTCCCAATAGCTTTATTGAGCTTAATTTTAATAGTATAGAATGTATTACTTCTTTTTTTAAAATTTCATATAAAATTATTCAATATAACTCCCATTATAGGAACAATGTTACTCACGTATTAAAATTAAATAGAAGTATTTGGAGAATTTAAAATTACTGATGATAATTTCATTAAAATTATGGGTCGTTTGAAATAAACACTAAAAGACGATTAATTGCCAAAATCCAACCGGAGCGCCCTCAAGCCCTTATTTTACACTCCATTACATTACAATATATGTAAATTAAAATTTAAGAAAATACTCGTAGATCACTTGTGCTCAATAACATTTGATTAAGTGTTCAAATTACTTACATTATAGCAAGTAATGCATACGATATAAAATAAATTTCTCAAACGTGCAGCGTTACATGGTATTGCATTTATTGTATGTTTCCTCAAAGCAATTTTCTTAATTATTAAAGAAATGAAAGGAAAGATAGTTAAGTAATAAAACAAGTTAAGTAACAAAACAAAATAGGGTTTATGAACATGTTTTGTTTATAATTCCTAGTTTTAAGGTTAAGGTGAAATAAAAATGAAATTTTTTTTTTCCAAAAAAAAGGGATGGGGGAGAAGGTTGCCTCGCAAATCCCTGTCACTGAACATGATTGTCGAGCTGGATAATTATTATAAATCTTGAAAACCTAGTAAAAGTTTCAGTTTATCAAATAAATTATAGCAATTTAGAGATTCCTCCATTAAGCGGAGCTTAGAATATATCTAGGTCGCAGTAGTCTAATGGTCATGGTCACGGGTTTACGGCTGACGTTGTTTTTGTCGAATCATGGTTTCGAGCTCTGTTGTTCCTAAGGGACTGATGCACGTTAAATTTATCGAGGTCCCAAATCCTCCCAATCTCGTTGTGGGAAAAATTTGGTGAGAGAGATGCCAGCTCACATGTCCTCGTCATTTAATCGAGGTTCTAAATGACGAGGTCCATTGCTAATAGCCCTCGTGTTGTCTTTCAGTGCGATGTTAATAAACAATCAAAATCATGTAGAACATTTACATATATACACGTTCCTCTGAGAAGAACTGTCTATAATTTTATAGGCTGGTGTGTTGTTCCAGCAACGTTAAACTAAATAAAACCAAAAGACAGCTAAAAACCATATCTTTGTCATTCTGATCCAACAAAATTAACATTCTATCTAACAAAATCTATCCTAATCAGAAACATTTTCAAAGATGAATGGGAAAAACCATCTAAAATAATTGCAAATATAAGAATTAGTTATATATGTAATGAACGTAAGTGTAACGTATGATTTTAGGTTAAGAAATAAATACTTAGACGAATAAACTATTTTCGTATATTTAGCGAAAGTATAAAGTTCATGCATCAATTGTGCTTTGATCAATCCCAGTCGATTAAACGTATTTGAATGCATTATCCTAGAACTCTGGATAAATTATTTCATCTACCTCTACTATTCATTTAAAAATAAACGAAATAACATTACACATTTTTATTACATGAGGGGAGCCTTAAGAATAAAAGCAACAGTCAGTAAGATTAGAAATATATTTAGATGATATAAAAATAAAAATAATTAATAAAATTAGCAATTAAGCTAAAATATAAAAATGGAAGGCAAAAGCAATTATCCGAATCATACTATTTAAAATAATCAACTTCGTGTATTAGATTATTTTATGTTGTTCTATTTATTTATGATTAGTTATGTTTGAATCGGTTGGAAAAATAGTATCAGCTTAATAAACTAACACTGAATGGTTTTTAAAACCTGTTTTTTTCCCAAAAAATAAGAAAATATTTTTCATGAATCTAATAATTAAAATTAATCATTCAACCGTTACCTAAAATTTTAGAATTTTGTAAAAAAATCAGTTAAAAATTTACGACATGTTGAATTAAAAGAATATTGGAATTCCATTTTTTGTTTTGGCAGCTGCAATTCTAATCGATCAGTGTTAGTATTCATCGTTTAGTGAGGATGGGGAGATAAAGTTGCAAATAGTAAGTCCTTATTTAAAAAATGGTGAAAAGAATTTTGAAATCTACTCTTAAACAATAAAAACGTGTTACATTTGCAAATGCTTACAACGCCGTTTATATCAAAACTAGATAAATATTCATTTACAGATGGTAATCATTTTTCTTTTATAGAAGTTCATTTCGGAAATCAAGTATTATACGGATATATAAATCGGATTAAAACAATTCTTGACATTTATTTTAAATTAACTAAAGTATTTAATTGAATGAAAAAAATGGGGTAAATGCAGTGCACCAATTACTATTTTATAAATGGGGGAGGAGAAGAAATTTTTTTTCCCATGCCAGTGAATTCAATTATTACAAGAGAAACATTCAAAATTTTTATAAACATCCTTGCTTGTATTTTGTTTCGGATTCGAAGTAAAGGCCTGAAAATTAAACATATATTTATGCTTCGATTATTTTAATATAAAGCAGAGATTTTACGATAGAATGGATGTAACATATTTATTCTGTAGTCCAGCCAAAATACTTTGATGTCGCTTTAATTAGCAATTTTATTTTGATTCGATTGTTCTTATAAGCATGACAAGAAGTAAGCCAAGCTAAGATAAAAACGGTTTCAGGACAAAAAGAGCTGCAGAACTATCGCTCTGAGAAATGCATTATTTATCCCTATTCTTTATTATGTTTTGAATTGCTGTTGAAGTATGAACAAACTTTTTGCCGATTTAAGGGGAAAAACCATCGATTTCATATATTAGTTTTACTATGACCACATCGAAGGTATAGAAACCTTTTTTATAGTTTCTTTAAGCAAAAAACGTAATTTCTTAATAAAAATATCAAAACAAATCATAACGTATTCTATCGGGTTGGCTCTTCTCTCTCTCTCTCTTCTTCATCTCTCCATCCCCCCCTCTCTCTATATATCTGTGTGTATACGCTTAAACAATTAAATTATTTAAAAAACATCCAAATAATAAAGAGTTCAATCAAAATACAAAAATACTAAATAATAGTAGAAGCAAACATTTCAATAAACATTAAAATGAATAAATAATTGAATACCCAACAAAACAAAACATGAATATTCAGCATGTATATTGAGGATTGAATTATGGGGTTATACATGTTCTATGGTATCAATCTACCCCAGTGGGCAAGATACCTCACTCACAAAAATTTAAAGTAAAAATTACCAATTAAACATTTAGATCAAAAATTCAAAATCATGCTATATTCAAGCTTGTAAAAATATTGAATTCTAAACTAAATGTACTACCACAGCTAAAACCGATAAAAATGTCATGTATCCCATAACACATATGTGAGCAAGTGATAAAGATCTGTGAAAAAGTCTAAGAATCCTTTGAAATCAAAATCTCTTAAAAATTTGTGTTGTTGCCAATATGATCGAGGGTACCAATAACGATTACATTAGGTGCAGTAAGAAAAGTTTTCATTTTGAGAATATTTAAGAAAATCATCTAAGCAAAAAAAAAAAATTTAAAAAATCAAAATTCAAAAAAAGACCTATACAGAATACCAAAACTCAAT
The DNA here is from genome assembly GCA_019974015.1 of Nephila pilipes. NCBI lineage: Eukaryota > Metazoa > Arthropoda > Arachnida > Araneae > Nephilidae > Nephila > Nephila pilipes. Next base: position 99,450 of record BMAW01058757.1, on the reverse strand, counting down.
TTTAGTTGTTAAAATCTTTTTGAGTACTAGGAATGAAATATGCGTGCCTAAATGTGAATATGTCCATATCCACAAAATTCTTCGTAGCGAGACCTTTAACTAGTTGTCTTTGTAACTTAAAATTAATTAGTTAATGAGTTCTATCAAGTTAGAAACGGAATTATTCTGGTTAGCAATATAATTCTTCACGGTATTTCTCTTCTCACATGAACAATTAACTTCTGCCGAAAAAAGTTAAACAATTTATCACAACACGATTAAGATATTTCAAATGGCAGTGAACCTTCTTTCATCGCCGCTAAGCCACAGCGTGGTATTTCCTCGACTCGGAAAAAACCACCTGGCATTTTTAAAACCAAACGATTTTTGCTTCCTCCGTTCCTTCTAAAGGTGCGGCGAAAGCTATTGTTGTTTTGTGTTCGTCCAACAAGATCTTGATGGTCATTAGTGCTCGTTTCTGTCTTGTACCGGTCCCGCAAAGGATTCTGGGAAGGAAAAAAAAGAGCCTTCTCTGTTTTAAAAGCAACTCCGATGTCGATATTGTTAACAAACGATGCATATCTACTTCACACGATAGGTGCAGTTCCCACTCTCGTATTCTATAACAGATTCTAAACACTTCCACACGGTATGGATGCTTTTGAGTACTCTTTGCACTTAGTCTACGCTTTCGATATTAATATTCTTAGTTTCAATATTATTCCTTCAATTTTTCAATTTGTGTTGAGGATATTCTATCTGTTTTATAAAATGTCTTTAATTTCATACTTAATCTAATATCACTTTGTATATGTTATTATAATTAAAATGTTAAGCACTTCAATATGGACTAGATAATTTTTACACTTTTCATTCGAATGTGATGTTAGTATTTCTGATGTGTACTGTTTCTCTTTCATGAAAAGTAAATATTTCTTAACAATTTCTTATATTTTAACTTTTATTAAAGCAAATGCTTTAAATTATTTATATTTTATTTTATTTTGAATATACTAATATAATGTAATATAATTTCTGTTGAAATATCTTCATAACATTTTCAAAATTTCAGTATAAAACGAAAACTTTATAGACTTCATCTTTTACTGCTACTTAAAAATAAATGTTTTCGAATACGTTATTATTTATACGCTTATCTTTTCGTAAAGGAATATTATTTCTGATAATAACATTCAGGAATATTTTAACATTACAGAGTAATACATTTTAGACGTCATCTCTGAGTAATGTGAAAAATACTATTTTATAAAATTGAGAATATAATAATCATAAATTTATAATTTTCGAAATTAGTATTCTTAAAATTTCAAACATTATTTTGTAGTATATATTGATTTTATAACATAATATCTTCCAATGCAACAAGATATTATTACGTTTTACAGGGTACATTTCAGGCACCAAATATTATCTAGAAATAAATTTCAGCATGTGTCTATTCGTGAAATAGTTGATTTTATTTAAGTTAAAAGTTATATTTTGTTTTATGATACATTAAAATGTTTTTAGCAAAATGTGTTTTAGTTTGAAAATCCACGAGTTGCTTAATTTGTATAATGAATTTCAAATTTCAAATAAATGTGATAGTTATTTAATGCATTTTGAAAAAATATAAAACATAATACAACCTTTTATATTTAATTTTTATTGCATTAAAACATTTAAAACTTGCTTTTATACCATAAAAATTAATTCGTAGATAAATTGATAACCATTTTGCTATGCATTTATCACGATACAACTAAAATCGAAATCAATATGCGAAGTTTGTAATTTAAGTACGTACATCGTGAGGATTTTATGGAATTCTATTTTATACTACTAATTCATTGTATTGAAGTTCTTAGAATCTCATGTGATTATAAACATTCTTGTTTAATATTGAAAATATGTATAAATGAATAAATAAAAATTCATTTACGTTTCAATATAGCAATATCAAATCAGCAATAATTATAATAGTCAAATCAACAATAAATATAATTTTTATCTCATCAAAATCAACATAAATTCCTCAGTTATTAAAAAGGAATGCAATCAATTGTTTAAAATTTTAAAAAGGAAAGCAAATAGATACTATTCTGATTAAATCATTTGATTTTTTTCATATATTTAAAACAAATCAATTCTTTCCCCATTATTAAATTTCCATGAATATTTATATAAAAAAAAGTAAACGTATAATTAACTTCAAAATATTTTCATAAACAAATTGAAATTCTATATTTATTTAATGATATAAAATTTTAATTAATCTGCGATTAATTGTACCATTTTTTTCCTTATTCAAATAACTATCCGAAACAATAATGCATAAAACATTTTGCTTTCAAAATAATTATGAGCATTTTAAAAAGATTGAAATAGAATCTAAATCGAATAACAAATAAAACTAAAAAATAATTTATAATCAAAGGTAGTCATTCTAAATCCTTCATATTGGTTTTAACCATTTTTAGATTTTTAATTTTCAGTCAAACAACATCTGTAAAGAAAATTTTATAGCTCTATTTACAGACACATGTGATTTATTTTCAAGATAACCATCAAATATAAAGGTAAAATGTGAATGAAACATAGACGAATAGAAAGGATCGAAAAATAAAATGTAACCTACATCCTGATCGAAATGTACTTGTTAATTATGGCAACAATTTTATAATCGAACGAAATAAGATGCATCGACAGCAATTCCTATTTCATGCGAGATTGCGTCTTCATATGAACGATACAAAATAGTTCACTGCAGTCGCATAATTTTCGCTTTTTTCCCCCTTCCAGTCAGTTATTAGCCGCAAAACGACATTGAACAGAAAACGAAAGCGAAGGATGTGACAAAATTGGTTTTCTTGCTACGCGCTGATAAGTCAATTAATTGGAGAATTCCGTAACGCTTCAATAACGCCTTCTTTTTTCCCCTTCCTTTTTTTTAAAAAAAATATAGAAATTTCACTTTCTGTAAACGTTAGAACGTTCAAATTGTTACATTTATTTGAACGATTTTGAATTTGTAAAGAGTTCCTTTTAAGTCGCATTTCTTTCATTATTCGTTCCTTTCTATACCGAATTGTTGCATAACAATTTGAACTGCGGGGCAAATGAACGTATTCCATATACCGAATTTCTACAAAGTCTGGAAAATTATGGAATAAAAAATGAACAATTAATAAGTGTGAACATTTATTCACTTCTTATATTAAAACTGTTGTTACACATTAAATTAAAATTTGTTGATTTTTATCTCTTTTCAATATATTTTCTATATTAATTACATATTAATGTATGTTCCGGCTTGTGCACAAAATTATTCGCAAAAATAAACAATAAATAAATATTTATTTGCTATTGGAAATTTCAATAAATAACTTTCTCAAAAAATACCGTTGGGAAGTAGATTTTTTTTATATTTTTCAAACAATTGTTGTTAATAATATTTTTGTATGTATGAAATCATTTGCTATTTTATAATAACTTGTTTCGCAACTGAAATGTTTTGAAAAAATTGTAATTTTAATGGTAAAAAATTATAATTGAGTGTGCTGTTATATTATTTTTCAGATTCAGCAGCTTATATTAGTCAATTCTAGCTCTAATTGTAATATCGCTTTCATTATTTCATGAAATTGATCTTTTTGATTTTAAGAAATCCCTGGAACTGATATTGATTTAATGCAAATCGTGTTTCAATTAGTTGTTGATGTAGGGCTCATAAGAATTGGTATTCGTATGTTTTATAATTTGTAACAATATTTTATATCTATAGTAATTATATCTACCTTGATAAACTCAATTTCAATCCATTGTGGGACAATTCATTTGAATTATTTTGCAACAGTAGCATTAATATGGGCATTTTGTGTAATATTCTCTTTAATTTAATTTTCTTTGATTTTAGAAGTATTTCAATTTATATTTTTGGTTTTACAACCGTTTTTTGATAGTATCTTTTATTGATGAGGATAGTTAGGCTTATAATTTTAGAATAACCCAGCTTAACATTCTAAAGCCTGTTAAAATAGCAAATATTAAAGTCTGTAGTAAATAAAATAATGCTTTCCTTTCTGCCACGAGTTGTTTCAGAAACCAATAATAAAGGAAAAATATTTTTGAACGACTATTTTCATAATAACTGTAGCCCATAATGTATCTTAATTCTCTTCCCAAAACTTCCTATATAAATACTGATAAGAAGAAACATTTAAACTATATTTTTGGACATATTGTTCCCATTTCTTTGGTATCAATGTTTGATTGTGAAATTGAGTTGACTTGATGCTTGAATTGTTTTCAGAAACAGTTTTTTTCCTCAAACTTGATAAACCTAAATAAAGGGATCATGCAGCTTGTGAAAGTGATTGAATATAGAAAATTCTATACACAACTATTTGCTCCAAACATTTCTAACAATGGCAAAAAATAAAAAAATAAGATTTGAAAAGGATATTTTTCGTCTTATATCCTATCAGTTCCTCTTAAATTAATATTAGCAACTTTCCTTAATTTTTTGAACACTTTGATAAAGATTTATTCTCGTTTCCTTTCCTTCTACATTGTCTTTTTTATTTCTTAAATATATTGGGTGTGATGCTTGCTTTTTTTTTTCTTTCAAAAGAATGCATTTCCGTCTTCATAAAAGCAGGAAATTGAACACAATGATTAAATAAAATATTGAAATATATTCCACGCCTTTAGAAATGAAATATTTTTGCTCTTTCAACTGTTATGTATCGATCGGTTTTATGAAATTGGGAAGTGTATTAATTCTCATTTTCATATATATATATATATATATATATATATTATTTTTTTTAAAATCATAATTTAAAATTATATTATTCCGCTCTAAATTTTCAGGAAAAAACTATTTTCAGCTTTTCAAAGAATGAAGTTGTCTAAATATGTTATTAAAAATAAATTAACTATTTCGGATTTAGTTATGTAATCGGAAACTAAAAATTATAAAAAAAATATGACTGTCGTTATTTTCAAATTGAGCAGAAAGTGGCGTGGTAGTCCATTATCGGATATCTATATTTTTAATATCTCTTAAGCGTAATTTAAAATCATCGTTTAATTTTTGAAGATGATTTGTATGAATTTACATTTCTACGTTGGTTATATCCAATTGTCGAAAATTTCAAAAGTAGTGAAAATCTTTAAGTAATATAATAGAAACTTAACTTTAAAACTTGAAAGCTTAAAATAATTGTACGTGCTTTAATTAATGTAATATCTTTTTCTTGGTGACGTGCTTGAGTATCATTGAACTTTGCAATTACATCGGCCAAATAAGAAATATTGTTTTTATTTTTTTGCAATTCGTCACTTAAGGCTGGATTAATTTCAGTAAGAAATTCTGTAAATGTTGAAACAATTCACGAAGTATTTGTAAATATGTACCTCTTAACGACTATCTTGTTTAGGTGTGTAATAATAATTGGTTTGAGAGTCCATCATTTTCCACGCAAAGCTTATCAAACAGTCATGGTTTAAGAAATTGTGCTCTAATTTGGGCCATCTTGTAACAAAACGGTGCAAGAATAATTTCTCACAGGTCTGAGAATGAGAACCCATGACGAAACACGCATACTTTAAACGGTAAAATAGATACATAATTAATTAAAAAATATGCAGGAATGAGAAATTAAATAGACTATAATATATTATAAAAACTTTACTTACTATATTGTAATTATAAATGACATTCCAAACGAAAATTGTGCATACTGCGTTGTTGTTCATAAATTTGCGATTGAATAGCATTGGTATTCATTCATTGACCCCTAAATGTTCTATATTGACCACTTTCCCGACCCCTGATTTAGCACTTATCGCAGAATATTTTTTTAAGTTCCCAACCTACTTTATTTTCCTACATTCATAACTGTTAGTCAGTGTAGGAAATAATTTTTCAAAACACACCGTTGAAACAAATACATTTACTATAGAAATCTACATATCCCTTTTTCAAGTTTAAAAAAAAATTCTTCGTATTCATTGTTTCGAGTATCCGGTGTTCTGAGTTAAAAAAAAAAAAGTTCGACTTAACGAGTTTCCTTTGTATTTAGTTTTGTTGTATAAAAACCATGTTTATGAATGGGAGATGCTTAATTGTTTGCAAATTTTATGTCTGAAAGAACAGATGAAAACTAATAGATGCATATTACAGGATCAAACACTTTCGAAATGTCAAAAAAAAAAAAAAACCTTTGCAAAACATTTTTACTTTGTGTTTCCGTTAAATAAATTCAGAATATTTCCTTTTGGATAGAGGAAATTGTTAAATATGCTTAAAATTACAAATAATTATTTAAATCGGTAAGTTTTAAAATAAAAAAAACTGCCTTTTTTTTTGCATCAAAAATAACTTTTATGGATATAAACCGGGAGTAAAGATCTTAATGTTTATCTTTCTTGGAGGAATTTTTTTTGAAAGATATGTGATATCGCTAATGATTAAAAACAAAAATCTCTAAATTTTTTTTTACCTAACTTGAATTGTGGAGAATTTTTCAATCTGTTGAAAAATTTTCATGCAAGTAACTTTGCCATAAATTGTAATACAAGCAGATGCATTATAATAGAATTAATAGATTTGAAGTAATTTCGAGAAAAAATAAATTTTTGTTAAGTAACATTCCTACAACCGGCGTTTAGCTTATTAATATTAAGAACAGAATTAATAAAAAAAAAATTACTGAGCATTTATTTATTTGTAGGAAATAAATTAAATGAAATTCTTTGGGAAGATCATTTTCAATACATTTTATAATAAATTTTACTTTTCTGGGGGATTGCAAACTTTTGTTCTCAAAATTCCAAGAGTTTTGAATAAGGAAAAAACCATACTAATATATTTATTACCAGTGATAAATAACATGCATTAATAATATGTATTAATAACATGTATTAATAAATGTCATGTTTTTTAACACTACCAACAAGCAGTCATGATACCGCAGTGGTCAAACTCGCTGTCGGCGTGATTTCCTTCGGGTCGTAGGTTCGATTCTAGGTATCACTGATGTACGGGGTTGATGCACATTAAATCTGTTGAGATCACAAGTCTTTCCGTAGGTGCGAGGGTTTCGAGAGGGAGGTTCCAGCTCAGGTGTTGTCCTCGTCACTGGATCGAGATTCAAAATTACGTGGCTCGCCGTTGACTCTCCTCGTATTGATTCTAAGTGCGATGACAATAAATACACTACCAACAAATAAGTTTGATGTTTAAACTTTATTAAATTAACTCTGAAGAAGGGCGATTAATTAAGAACAGTAACATTTTCATTTCTTGTGTTATACGACGTTTAATTATGCGAAAAAAGTTTCAGTGTTTTCAACTGTGCTTTTTGAGCAATATAGAAGAATTAATGCATTGGAAACTGAGTTACGCTTGCTGTCATAATTTTTTATACTTAGATGTGTTTTAAGTTTATCAGATAATTTTACATAAATTTAGAATCGTATTTTTAAAAGCACATATTTGGCTACATAGAAATGCATTAATAAAATGAGTCAAAATTTATTTGCATGAAATTTCTTAAAACTAATTTCTTGTTTATTTTTTTATTAAATTGCATGTTACAATCAGAAACTTCCACAAGCAACGAACAAAATATAAGCATTTATTATCAGTGAGCAGATTTTAACCGAATCTATTTTGAAATTTCTCAAATCTTATTTTGAAATTCAATAGAAAAATGTTTGTTTAATGAGATACAAAGTGAACAGCAATCTTTTTGAGAAATACTCAATGGATAATCGAGAAGTGAATAATTTAAAAATCAAAAGTAAAGAAAAAGAATATCTATTCATAAACATACAGAAGAGAAACTGAATAAAAAAGTTTGCACAGTTTTATTTCTAAATTATGCTTTTTTCTCTTGTAAGCTCTAGTGATTTAATAAATTGTTATTAGAATAATTAAAACTAAACTACAAAATTCTTTGTTTTTCTTTTGTTTTTTTTAAAAAAAACTGTTGTATGAAAGAGACATTATAATTAAAAGAGAAAAAAATGTTGCTAGGATATAAATGAATGCTCTATTTAATAAGTTATTTAAAGACATTAATATACATCTATTTTCACTTTGATTAATGACATAAACTAGGCTGTATTTTACTTTACCGATAATAATAGCCATTACAACTGCTTTGAAAAATACCAAAATCATCAGAATATTGAAATAATAAAATTACAAATGGGATAAGGGAAATTAAAATAAAAATACAGGAAACTGTTTGACCATTTCCATTATGTAAACTCTTATTTTAAGAGAGATTGTTTTTTTTAAATATCTTTTACTTTATTTTATCAGAATTTAATCATTTTTGGAACTTTATTTCATAAGAATAATATTTTTCTTAAAAAATTGACCTTTTCTTTTACAAGAATATTTAAAATTTAAAATCGTGTGCAGAAATGTTTGTAGCTATAGTAATAAATAATCATATAGTAATCACAGAGATTTATAGAGCAAATTTTTTGACAGAATATTTATTTTTACAAGATGTAATAAAACTATTAACAGTTCTTGAATATGTTTAGTTATCAAAAGGAATTTTATTTATGTTTGATGAGAGTTTTATGTCAAAGCAATTCATGTTTTTGAAGAGAGTAAATAAATTACCCAAAAATGGTAAAAAGTTTCATATATAGAACACTTTTAAAATATTTAAAGTTCATCAAGAATCAATTTTCTATATGGCCAAATGATGAATATCAGTTTTGAGTGGTTATATATATTTTTTACTCTTCTTAAAGTAGCTAATAAACCCTTAATTATGAATTATTTTTACAAAATGGCATTGTCAGAAAAGTAACGATACGTCAAAATAATTTAGTAATGAAAGTCTTTATAGTGATGAAAACACTAGAAACATTTACAATGTTACAACTTCTTCAAAAACTTAATGTTAATATAATTTTTTTTTATTTCAGTTAAATATTTTTAACTTATAGCAAATAATGCCCATCGTGAATTTGCTTTGCTCATAGAAAAATAATGCAAAATAATGTACTAAAAACTAGGAAATTAAGGAGTTAACCGTAAATTCAAATCAACTAAAGTATTCTAAAAATTCCGTAATTTCAAAATTTGCTCTCAATTAAACTTTTAAAACGGTTACTGACATAGAAAATTGAGTAATTAAATTCTATCGTACTTTCACAATTCATGTTTCACAACATTTATTTTAATCACACGTCTTTTTTTCCTGACATTTTAATCACAACCAACAATAAAAAGATTTCTCCAGAAATAGACTAAGGATTTTTTTCCGTTCTTTTTTTTTTCTTTCTAGAAGCAACAGTAATTACCATAAAGGATTAGGGACAGGTGATCCCTAACACCATTTCCGATATTATCAAGACAATAGATTATTACTCAATCTGTGTTTCTAAAAACCAGTAATGCATGAATGATTGCTGTTACCGGATACAGATGGATTATGTGATGGGTCCAAACGAAATTTTTTCCTATTTGATATAAAATGAAACAGAGTTTTTTTGCCAAGATGGCGGAACTGACAGAAGTATAAAATTTAGGTCTCCTTTCCGTTTTTTTTTTTTTTTTTTTACAAATATTTCAGAAAGCACATAAATAAATCACCTTTTTATTGACTGACGGAAGAGTCTACGGACAGTTATATCCCATTATGTTCGTTAATGACTCGTGAAATATCTGTCAGTGTCATTTTAAATCAATTGCTTATTTAGAACATTTTCACCTGCTTCCTTTTGGAATAAAACAAACGGATGTTGCCATTTAAAAAAAAGTAATATATTAAAAATGATATAGAGGAACGATTTTAAGAGATTAAGAACCTATAATTCTTGTACTTTCTTTATAGGTAGAATAATTGTTCAGTTCCTGCTTTTCAATAGAAAAATGTTCTAAGTATTCTTTAAGTAAATAAAGTGATTTATTTTGCAATCGATTGGTTATTATTAAGAGTTTAGCGTACAACTCTCGTAAATTAACAAAATTACTTCCTGTAGTTGTTTTGAATTTAAAAGAATTTTTTGATATTTTGGCATTTTGCGATGTTTTCTCTGGTTAAGTTATTTATTATATAATAAATGAAATTTAAGCTTTTAGATTTAAACATAAACAGGAAGTAATTTGAAAATTAATTTTTTTTTGCAACTTGTATCGATATAGCTTAGTTCATCAAGATATACTGCATTCTTTATCATAAATTCATAATAGAATTTATTAATAAAAAAACTGTAATGGACCAATTACTTTAACGTATATATGAGACAAAATAACATGCTTAAAATATTTTGGCTAATATTTTTTTCAGATATGTGGATGAATCAGAAAGAAAAACATTTTATTAAATTTGCTTATATAATTATAAATACGATGTAAATGGGACTAGACTCAAAATTGAATGCATAAAATTTAAATTAAACTTATTAAGAGCTTTAACATGAAGAAAATATTTATTTGAACGAAAAAAAAACGAATTAAATAAATTCAAATATAAAACCTTGAAATATTGCATTTTCAATGCTTTTTTATTCTTAGGTTTTTTTATTACATAATTTTTAATAATGTAGTAAAATAATTTTAATTCAGTTTCCACGCATATCAAGCAATGTTTAAGACTTAAGTTTGAAAAAAAAGACTTATTTATTAAAACATTGTTTTAACTGAGTTCTTACACAATTGCTCTGATGAAAGAGATAACAAAACTTTAAAAGTTAAAAAGGCCACATTATTTATTGTAGAACATCGGATTCGTTACCAAATAATTTTATTAATTGGAAATGTTTTTTGGGAAATTCTTATATGGACATCCTAATGGCCTAAAGGGAGTTGACTCATCTAAATATCAATAAGTCTCATTGTGATCATGTCGGAGTATTTGGATGAAGAAAATGGGGAGCTCATTCAGAAGTCGACTTCGTCATCTGACTTTGGTCCACGAGACATTTAACAGGATCTGCGATTGCTGGTGAAAGAATCATTCCAGCATCAGAGTTTTAAAAAGATGGGTCGCATTAATTTATTTATTCTTAAACTTTAAAAACGATTTAAAAAATTTTAAATCAAGTTTTTTTTAAGAGAATGTATTATTTCAAGCGTCTGATTTTACAAGTATTAATTATATATGTGCATATTGATTTCAAATTTATATTCTAAATAGTAATAAAATAGTAGAATTGGTAACATCACAAGAAATAAGTAATAGAAAAATTTACACTTCAATGGACGCTAGAGAAATACAAGTAGTACTAGTGTATAAGTCGGTCTTATAAGTAAATACGTCATCAAATTATATATTTGTTCATTGAAGTTTTAACGTCATTGAAAAAAAAATTAAGTAACTTTACCTATTTAGTGACGAATAAAAAGGTTAACAAAACTGTAGTTTTGAGTTTTTAAATTAAAAAAAAAAAACTCTTTTGTAAAATTAGAATTCGAACGCCTCGCAAGTTACAATTTTGCTCCTTCAGTTAAAAAAAATGAATATTAATACATATTTCTTAAAAACGATTCAAAATACAATCTTTTGTTTTTAAATAGTGAATTTGATATTGAAAATTCGTTTGATTTATTGAGTTATGAGGGATGTGGGACGACACAGATTATTATCCCAGAAAACCTCGTTGTGCTCCGAAGTGTATATAAGAGTAATATGAATTTAAACATCCCGGAATTTATATTTTTAGAAAGTGATCCTGGGTAGAACAATATAATATTCAAAAAATATCTAAGATATTGATTTTTATATTTTTACCTTACATTGTAACAACTGCCCTTCATTGTTCAGCTCTTGCGATATATATATATCTCAATCTAATTTATTAGTCAATAAACGCGGAACTCCCTTTGAAGACACGCAACAAACTAAAATACTTTGTTGATAATTAGCGGAGAATAGACAAAGTCGCTCTTTCTAGAATTCTAATTAACTCAACAATTCAAGATTAAGACTTAAGTATGAAAACATAGTCTATACCAATTCACTCGTTCTGCTTTCTGCAACTTCACACAAACAGTTGATTCTTATTTTAATACTTTAACTAGAATTCGCTTCAATCTATAAAACTAATATAGGCGCTTCAATCTAAATTATAAATCTCTATCAATAAATCGTTAGCTTTTAACTCCTTTTTCCCTTTTTCAAGTCAGTTTCATTTATATATCATTTCATTTCTTTATCATTACCCCTAATTTAATTCACTGTTCTTCTATATTCTAATTCACTTAATATCGTTTTATTTTGGTTGAGAAGAGATTGTAATTCTTACAATTCAAGTTATTACAAAATCCTCGGTGTTAGTGAAAAAAAAACGGGAAATAGACCAACGTCACAAGATGTCTTAACCAAACACAAATAAGAAATTATTTTCCTTGTTTTTCTTTTTTTAAATACAAGCTTCCTATCTCTGAATGGTCTTTATATTTCTTATCTCTAATTATTTAAAATATAATATTTTACTTCCCAAAATATTATATTTCAAATATTTAGGAAACTCGATATTCTGCGAATAATTGAACGAGAATTTTGTATCAAACATTCTTCTAACGTTATTTACAGTTATTTTTGGAAAAGGAAAGTATTTTTAAATAAAAATAAATAGAACTATTAGAAGTGATTTCGTAAATAGGAAATGATTCTTTAAACGCGCGTTGCATCAAATAAAATCATTCATTATTTCCGTTTTAGAAACGAAATATTTATTTCATGATTTCAAGCAAAGAATTTTAATTATGTACTTGGTTGAAACGATTAAGAAAATACGGTTAAAAATGTTTAAAAATACCATTTTGTTCTCCAAATTTGTATGTCATTGACAGAAAAGAGATTGCTTTAAATAGAGCAAATTAAGTTAGTTTGAGAAAGATTTGCTATAAAAAAGGGTAACTGGAAGTTTAAAATTGGTAAAATCAAATTAGGAAAAGTAGATAAGGCTCTATGGTTTTCAAACACATTCCATTTAAGTACCACAAGCTAGTTTTTTTTAAATATAAAATCTACATCACATAGTATAACTTTTTCAATTTTACTATTGATGTTTTTCCTGTTTGCCTTGCATATTCAGCAATAGTTTTGAAATTTGTAACAAGATAATTCTCAATTTGCTTTATTTTTGGTATTACATTTTCTTTTTTCGAACAATAAATTGATCCCTGGTACAATTTATTTAATTTACGATATATGAGGCAAAAACAAATTTCTTGCACTAATTTTTAAATTATTAATGTGTCTAATATAAGTATATAATTTAAACTTGGAGTAAATACGTTTAAGTTATATGATGCTGGATTTGAATTTCTGATGTATGCATGCTACACTGTCTTAAATATATTTATTGATTTTTCATTATTTGATTTCCGTCTTATATTTTTTCACAATTCTCCCGTATGTGATTAAAAGCGTATAAATTTTCCTTTGAAAATTTAGAAATTCCTGCAATAAAGGACTAATTAATATTTTTATAGTTTTTTTTGTCATCATTATAAGCTGTAGAGTGCAAAATAAAAAAAATCTGTATTAAATTTGTAACAAAAGAATTTTTGAGAATTATCTCCTCTTTCCGTTTGTTTTGTTTTTAAATACCTAACGAAGTTCTCGTTCTTTGCTTAATTATAAATTAGATATAGAAATGACCAGCATTTTTTTTTCTAAAGGGAAAAAGTTTTAATTACGCTTTTCTTAAAACCTAACTATTTATTAATAAAATAATTATTGCAACATTATTTTTTCATTCATACAGTTATTGAGATCTTTTTGTCGTTACATTTTATTTTTACTGGATTAAAATACTAATCAATATTATTTCTGAAACTATAAAGTCTTGTTTTAGTTTATTAATAGACTTAAATATACAATGTTAGTCACAAGTTGCAATAAAATCAATTTTAATCTAAATTCTTTCAAATTATTTCTATAAATAGATCACTTGAAATACATCATATTATTTTTATGTTTTTATAGATTTTCGTAAGAAGTAATAGTAAAAATTATTCTTTATCAAAATCAATGCATTTATTAAAACAGGTAAATATGGTATAAAAATGAAATGTAACGAAAAATGGCTTGATAAATTTTAAAAATCTTTCAATACTGATGACGTTCGTTTAGTTTCTAATGAAAATGAAACAAAATAAATCTTAGATTTGGGAATTTATCAGTCAGAAATAAAAATGCATCTTACAAACATAATTTAAAAAAAACTATCAAATCAATTTCAATCTAGAATAGAATAGAATAAATAAATAGTAGCTAGAATAGAATAGAAT
>BMAW01058757.1:30342-85180 GCA_019974015.1 Nephila pilipes | reverse complement strand
ATAAAATAAATAAATAAATAGCTAGAATGGAATAAAATAAATAAATAGATAGAATAGAATAAAATAAATAAATAAATAGTTAGAATAAAATAAATAAATAAATAGTTAGAATAAAATAAATAAATAAATAGTTAGAATGAAATAAATAATTAGCTAGAATAGAATTCTGTAGAATAGAATAAAATAAATAAATAAATAGCTAGAATAGAATAAAATAAATAAAGATTCTCTATTTATTAAAAATCTGTTTTGCACAAATGTTTTAATATGAATACTATCCTAATATTCAGTAGGAAAAAAACTTTTTAGTAGCAATTTCAACAGAAACAATATATAGATAAAAATTTAACAATAATTAAATCTTGATTAGAAAGATTTGTGTATTAAGAGAGAAAGAAAACGACTTTCGTGTAAGAAAATTCAGTCATAGACATAAAAAAATTGTCCAATGCTTTTGAAAAATTAGGCATACGAGTTTACATACATAAATAAATTGTACTTATGTGTTAAACGCGTGATTGAGAGATCAAAGGAAACTGTACGTATGTGCCGTAATAAAGAATATTAGGCTATTTCATAATAAGAGATAAGTACAAAAATCCTATCACAAATTTTTGTTAAAAATCAGAATGCAATTAATTTTAACTTTTATTGATGTTAAATCCCAAAATGATTAACAAAATGAAAGCATATTTAACAGCCTCTTTATTTCATAGAATTCCTTAATTACGAAAAACAAAGCGTAGTGAATTCATAAAAGGAAATATCTTAGTCAAGTGTTAATAGAGAAATACTATATG
Source organism: Nephila pilipes (assembly GCA_019974015.1). Lineage (NCBI taxonomy): Eukaryota > Metazoa > Arthropoda > Arachnida > Araneae > Nephilidae > Nephila > Nephila pilipes. The sequence goes on along the minus strand of BMAW01058757.1, from coordinate 84,380 downwards.
AGCTTCTGCACGATTTACATGAGTATCTTATTCTTGGGATATATAAATTGCTTATTAGCGTCGAATTTAGAAGCAATACGAGGGCTATTGGCAACGGATTTCATAATTTTGAACCTCCGTCAAGTGACGAGAACAACATCTGAGAATGCACCTTTCTCTTCAAACTTCATCGCTAAGATAACTGGAGGATTTGGAGCCTTGACAGAATTATGCACAGCCCCACTACACAGTGCGTCTTTAATGGCATCTGAACTCGAACCCACGACTTGACCGGAACAACGCCTGCCGCGAACTCGTGACTATGTTGACTAGGCTACCACAGTTACTTATCCAGAGAACTACTTTATTATTAAAAAAAACTAAGCGTAATGAATTCATGAAGTACATGAAAACAAAAAAAGACTACTATAAGCGGAAATGAGCAGGAAAAAACAAACTGTGTCTCTAGTTTTTCTTAAATTCCCAACAAGCTCATAAATATTCACGTCGAATTATTAAAAATAACTAGATTATATTTAGAAAACATTTTTCATGTTTCTACCCTATTTTCCTGCTAATAAGATGAGAAAAAAAGATTACGGATATAATCGGTTTTTCCCTTTGAGCTTAGTTTTTTAATTCAAAGTGAATGAAAACTTATCGAACCATGTCGTTCACTGTTACATTCAATGATCTGTATAGTTTTAACAAATGGGAAATAAACCTATTGAGCCAAATAATGTTTATGCATTTCCTCAAATATGTAAGAAAGTTTAATTCTCGTACTAAAACAAATTTCCTGAATGGTGTTTGTAAGTATTTGCAGGAAAACATTGTTAGCGGTCTTTTCTTAAGAAATATAAATATAAACATCATTTAAGATACCCGAGAAAGGACGAAAATTGTAATGGCAAATTGTCCTAAACAACAACCCTCATTTTTTTAAATAAATGTTGCGTAATTGCTTTGTAAATTGCTTTAGTTGAGTTTACAAAATATCAATTTTCTTAAAATATTTTATTCTGTTTTTCATAGTTCGATAACTTAGTAATTAAATCATGTACATGATAAAAATGCATCGATCTTTTTTAAATCACTTTTGAAGACATTCCTGAAATAATATTTTGAAGCAAAAATGATAAAATAGAGATCAAATTTAAGGAGGTCTATAGAATTTTGAAAGAGTGTTACGGAATATATATATATATATATATATATATATATATATATATATATATATATATATAGAGAGAGAGAGAGAGAGAGAGAGAGAGAGTTTAATTTCTGACAATAATTCTTAAGACTTTTCTACATAGTTACCATCCAGATTGATAATTCATTCCCTGGGACGTCGGACTATTCGCTATTTCTTCTGCTACAACCTCAGGAACTTTATAATAATGTGAATGGCTTAAAATAATTTCTTCCCAACCAAAATGAAACGTAATTAGGTAAATTAGATGAAACAAAAGTGAAGTTAATTGCATTAGAAATAGAGATATAAATAAAATATATTTGAAAAGAAGATGAAAGAGAGAGAAGGGAGATAGAGTAAAGCGTCAAGTTGATAGTTATTAGTAAATTAGATTGAAATATCGTAATGAGTCTTTAGGATAGAAGTGATTCTTAGTGTTATTATAAGTTAAGGAGCTACTGTTAGTGAGAATTGTTGGAATCGGAACGAATGGTTTGTTAAGCTGAGACTTCATATTTAAATCATATTCAATGATTGTTGATTAAGTGGGATTGGAGCGAGAGTGATCTTATCTATTCTTTAATGATTAATAAATATCTTGTTCTTACGTATCTTTATTTGGAGTCTTGTAATTCTTAGCTAGTATATTAAACTGAAAGTTGGCCGTATAATTAAATATTGAAGAAAGGGTGATACATCCCAACATATTGAACTATATCTTCTCCATACTGCATTTTACTTCAATATACGGCTCCTAAACCAAACAAATCATTATTAATAGTTGAAATTTTACAACGTTATGTTGATAAGGATTGATTAATAAGCAGTTTAAATTTTATCAAGATATATCGGGACCTTCATAGTATGTATATATATGTAATTAAAACTTTACAGTGCTCTCTCATGTCTATATTAATTTTAATCGACAATATTTTTTCTACAATCGTCTCACGAAAAGACATATGATTTTCTTACAATAATTTAACAATCCTTGTGCGTGTATATTAATTAAGTGTTAATAACAGGCAATCAAAAATTATCAAGTTGAATAGGCTAAAGATTATTATATTAGGTGAGAAAACGAGAGTTACAAATTTTGTTAAAAAATCAAAAACCCTTATTTTAATTTTCATTTCCCTTTTACAAGACGAAACTTCCCTTTCTTGCAACCATCCCGTCATTTTTCTAAAATCTAGAACCTATTCTATAATCTAATCTATTCTATCTTCTATACAATTGACTTGTAAAGTAATCTACTGTTTTAATCCTAATATTTTGTGTTCGTACAAGTTTTCTTTCTCTTTTTTCAGAACATGATTTTATTAAAAACGGGAAGTTTTCTTCTTCTGTTTTGCCTGATCAGTGTTTCTGCTAAAGATATCCGGGATGGAGAATCTTCCAAAAAGAAAACGGAAGAAGTCGCAAGTGACATAGAAGCTGAGCCTTCCACCAATCTAGAAACAAAGCTCGATCACAAACCGATTGCCAAAGCCTCCAAAGTTTCTGAATTTTATATTGGAGATTTACTACGTACGTCCGAGAAGGAGCAATTAGACACATCCAGCACTATACACAATCCAGTCTCCTCTACGCCAGAGTACAATAACCATCGCGCCATCGTTCCTGGGGATGCTTCCCTGATTGCCGGTTACAAAGCTCCTGCTGGGCATGTCTACGCAGGTGAAGATATTATTCTATCCCTCACCCAACATGGTAGAATTCCAATCCCTGTGCAGTTGTCAGGTGATCCCTCATCGGAAGCTTTCGAAAAGGCTCCAATTCATCAAATAGGGGTTTTCCAAAGAGATTCCATACCCAGTGAAGGGGGCGTTCCAGTTTCGAGAAGATATGAGGAGTCTCATCGTAATCATAAAGGGAGCGATTGTAAAAAGCATGCTCATGCTCCTTCTGCCAGCGAAGACAGATACATTTCTAACGGAAGAGTTCCTTACAACGAGGGCAGGGCACCTCCCCCTCCAGCTGAATACCGAAATCCTGAGAGTTACCGAGATGAAAGCAGTTATGAAGATTCCCCGTCTCATTCATCCCAAGGATACAGCGAAAGTTATCCTACAAGATCCAAAAGCTATGCATCCGAGCATGATTCGAATACTAAATCAAAATCTATGGACTCTTACACGACTTCAAAGAGCTCGTCTTCATCTCGTACTCTCAATAATAAAAACAAAGGTGGAAAAGTTTTTGTATTCAACAACAGGAAGCCAGCTCAACAAAGCTACAGCAGCAGACCACGGGAACAGGGATCAAGAAATAAGAAGAAATCACGACCCAGTCAGGATTCAGCTCCTTACTCTGACGAACCCTCCTCCTGGCAAAGTTCTCCTGACAACGATCCCCCGCCACAATATCACCAAAATTATCCTCCTCAAGCACCAACGAGACATTCCCATTCAAGTCACTCCAACACCCGATCTACAGGATCTCCAAAACAAAGCCCTCATTACTCTGATCAACCAGCTCCCCCTCATCATGAACGTGGTAACTACAGGAAACCGAAAGAATCTCAAGGTACTAGATATTACAACGATGAATACACCCAAGCAGAAGCTCCTGTAAGACAACACGGACCCCCTCCAAATTATCACTCAAATGAAAATGCTGAAGAACCAGCCGGTCCATATAGAACCAGAAACGAAGAGCCCTATGCAAATGAACCTCCACCTCATCATCGTGAAGGAAACAGACACCAGAGTTCTGGAAATTATAATTCTCCTCGACCATATCGAGATGGCCCTCAATATCAACAAGAACCACCTCAAACACCACCTGGACCAGCAAAAGGAAGACGAAATCCTAATTATGGTGGCTACTCTCAAGAAAATTCGCCTGCACAAAGTGAATCCTATGAACGAAATCCCCACCCTCCCAGATCACCAGGAAGGAAAAGGCCAGAGTATTCTCACGAGGAAACTCCATACACGAGCAACGAAAGTAGCGATAATTACCAGAGACCAAGGAGGCCAGCAGGAAGAGCTGTCCGTTCATCTACTCAACATTACCAGTCAGATGTAAGTGAGGGAAGATCTGACAGTACAGAATCTGTTGTGCAACATAAACCACGAGAACATGTTGTCCAGGGAAACGTTCCACAGCAGTACGGATCTGTATCTTTCTCGGAGAGTAGTTACAACATGGGTGAACCACCCACAACTCAGATGAGTCCAGTACACAAAAAAACGAAGGTCCAACCTCGTATGTACGAGAGACCCGAAAAAATGGTCAATCCTCTTCTTTCTGGACCACCGGGTGAGGAAGGTAGAGATCCTGGATACCATTCTTCGTATAAGCCTTTCAACTCTGAATACCCTGCCAGTTATGCAAATGACCAATACTCGAGAGATCCCCATGGTCCAGAACCTCACAGCGCAGAACAGGATTATGAACCCGAATCTTACGAAGAACCCCAGGAACATCATGATGACCATGATGATGGCTTTAAAAGTCACTCGAAGACACGCCAAGGAAAGTCTAATACAAAAACAAAAAGCGACGTAACCGGTTACAAAGAAAGTTACGACAGTCACGAGCCTCTTGACCTCGACGATGCATTCTTTGAAAAATACGGAATCTCCAAAAATGCCAAAATCATCGTCGCGACTGCGATGAATCCAGGCTTATTTGTAGCCGATGGAACTGGAATTGCAGAAGGAGGTGCATCAGATGATGATTCACATGAAAGAATAAATCAAGAACCTAGCTCACACGAAAACAGTCGCGAACCATCAGAATACAACTCTAAAACTGAAGCAGATGATGAAGACGACGAGCCCCTCTTCGAGCCAAAATCGGAATTCGAACCACCCCAAGAAGCCCCCGGGTCATTTACTCAACTGGTCAATTCAAATCCAAAATTCTTGAGAAAATTGAAACGGTCGAAAAGGCCAGAAATTGGTGAATTTCGGGAATATGATCCTTCTTTGGACGAACTGGTTTTCCGCAGCGGTGTCGGCGATCCAAAAGAATTCGTCAGATCTCAAGGGTCGAGAGAAATAGTACAACAACACGGCGATGGAGTCAGTCGAATCATATTCAACCAAGTGACCAAAAAACAAAAAGAGGCAGCCTCTGAGAACAAAGAAGAATACCTGCCAAATCACGAAGCCTCCGATGAAGAGAAATTAGAGTCTGCGAAATCGGAAAAGGTGGAACAGGTACTAAAACCCGAGACAGTTGCTGAAAAATCTGTGTAAAATAAACCAAGTGCCACTAACTCACCAAAGAGAATGCAATATAATGTACACTTCGAGCTGTACAAACATACTTGTCGTTTTAGGAATGTTGTTTTATAAACAATGAAGTTTGCGAATGTAGAATTATGTATTTAAATATACAAATAATAATTTCGGCAGAAAGGTAGAAAAATCATCATATACACAAATGTTTAACAGATTGTTTCGATTCACATTTGATAAGTATTGATCGATATAAGCGAAAAATTTCTCAGTTTAAATTGCAATGCGAGATCAGAGAGAGGTAAAAATATAAAATTTATTTTCACACACGAAGTTATAAGCACATTCACTCATTGTTTATTGCAAATAAACTCAAGCAAAAAATACGTAGAAAAATAACCAGTTTGCTTCATTGACGCGAGTTTATGTGTGTTGGGTTCATTGTAATTCAGTGAAATACAATGATGAAAATAGGATAATGTGCATTGGTCTACACAAAATATTGACATGTTTGTATCAATAAAATTTGTAAAATATTGTGATGCAGCTAGCAAAATGAAACCAAAGTGTTTTCAACTCATTTACAATTAAAAGTTATGTAGATAACATTAAATGATTAGTTTCTCTTTGTTGTGTATATGAAAAGAATTGTTCTTTGTGTCTTCTTTCAAAAGGCATTAAAAGTTGTATTGTACATAATGTGATATAATTACGTACCGGTACTTTTCTATATTGTATTGTCTTATGCTTGTTTCATTCAATTATTGTGCTGTAAGAAATAATTATTTTTTATAAACTTTTGTCCCATTTATTTCTTGTATATATTGTTATTAGAAGAACGCAAAATAAAAAAAAATATTTGAAATAATTATTGTTTGTCTATTTTTATGTATATAAATCTATTTCATAAATAACACATCATTCACGATGTGTATTATCATCCTTCTATTAATTTTCCAGTAATTTCATATTTAGCTCTTGGCGATAAAAAATGTATTAAGATATGTATAACAGATAAGTTAAATTAAATTTTTAAGTACAAATCAAATGGAAAAAAGTCCAACCTTGTACATATTATTGTACATGAGACGGACAACAATTACAAACTTTTGTCTAAAATTCTATGAGAAATTTCTAAAGCAAAACAGGCTAAGAAATTTTAGTTTGAGAGGGTTGCATAAATGAAACCAGATTTATATGAAATGAACTTAATTGCACTTCAGGAACGTAAAACAAAAATATTTCTAAACAATCTATTTAAATGAGATTAGCATTGCTGTACATTTTTAGTCATTGTCCCGACTCAGTAATGTTGCATAAATTTTTTTATAATGATTTTAAATTTCGAGTTCAAAAAATTCTTGATTTAGCTTAGATTTTTAGTTTTACGGTTATCAATTTGACTGAGATATTTCCATCAACAAGATAAATCAAAGAATGGCATCATTACTCCCCTAAGTATAATCTGTAATTATTGTTATCGAAAATATTTCCTAATAAATTCTGAAATCTTTATGTGCTGTAAAGAACTTTATAACTCATTTAAAGTCCTTACAGGATTTCCATGTTTTACATCAAGGATTCCTAATCACAAGAGTTGTAGCTTACTGGAAAATTGATTGCAAATAGCAAATCAAGACTTAACATTGTTGTCAAATAACAATATTTCACTTTGCACAGTTAAGGTATTCAGTCATAAGAGCTAAGTCAGACTTCTACCAATTGGATGCTCCATTCTTTTAGATCTCAAAAGATGCCATTCTCTCCTTCCAAGATTAAAAATTTTCCAATCTGCTTAAAAAATGTTGCGTTATCCAACCCTTCCTTCCCTGACCATACAATTCAATTCTCCAAGTAGGTATGGAATTTTAAATTCGGATGAATAATTTTGAATAACCCTGTACAATGTGCTTAAACCGGCCTGGAATGTTTTGTCCAATTTTTATTGTTTGTTTTGCATGAAAGGTATCATTAGAATCATACAATAACTATTGATGACACTGAATCCTCATCGGATATTCTGGACAACACCTCAGTAAAAAAGTTTTTAGATGGATTTATTATATATAAAACTGAGAACCTAAAATTTACACTTTTATCTATCAAGTTTAATGATTAAGAATCTCAAAAAGAAGGAAACTTTATTCTATATGAATATTTTCAACATAGCGCTTCCAAATTTCTTTCATTTCATTCCTTGTTCCACTTCTAAAATAATTCGAATGATATGTTAACTATCTTTGTCCGAGGGAGCAATTAATTTCAAATCAGCTAATTGTGGATTCCAGAAATGATAATAATCAAAAGGATTGATATATTAGATATTTAGAGGAACCAGAATATTTCAAGTGTTATAATGTGTGTGAAGATTTGTAGAATGATACAGAAGAGTAAATATTCATTTTCAACACCTGATTATGGCTCAAAATAAAAAGTCTATTTTTAATAATGAACAATAATACGTTGATAATTTATCTAAATTGTAACGCCGATAATTTAACTAAGTTAACTAATAACGATATTTAACTAAGTTGACTAATAGCAATAATTTAACTAAACTGACTAAAATGATAATTTAAATAAGAGTACATTGATAATTTAACTAAATTAGTTATTAACTTCCCTTGCCATGACTAATTTGAATCATAAGAGTCAATGATAATAGTCCTATGATTGGAAATTCTCACACAGATGAATTGCATTAATTTATTTTCTTTCAAGTTATGGATATTTAAATCTTGACGACTTTTATACTCTCGGTATGGTTACTTGACATAAATACGCTTGAATTATCGTTTGGAATATTTAATTTATTTCTTGCCGATTTCCTCTGGCTCGAGTGAATAGAATAATCGGTATTGAGGAATTGATTCCCGAAACTTCACCTAGATCCTCTGAGATCCTTCTAGTAACTTCTTAGTTTACGATCGGCTAGTACGGGCGTATCTTACTTAGATCAACTAACTAACTTCCAGTCTCAATATTAAACATTTCGCCTCTTATATCTGCTTGCAATGAAATCTATTCCTTACGCCTTGTGATTTCAATCTCATCTAAATGAATCACGTTTCATATTATTGAGAGGGATTTCATTTTAAACGATTCAAACAGAAAAGTTCCTGAGGTTAGTTGAAAGGAAAATCGTTGTTTTGCCAAATGTTGCAAAATTAAATAACAATATGTTTTTATGACCTTTTATTTTAAAAAACTTATTCCATAATAATATTCAATAAACACTTATCTGTATTATTAACCCAAATACTTCCACAGAAAAAACAAAGGAGATATCCATACAAAAAAAAAAAAAAAAACCTGCCAAAACCTCCTACGATGAAATTTCACCACAAATATTACATCCACAATTAACCTGATAACAATAACCCTTTTAATAATGTTCTTTCTTACGAATATTGATAAATGTCGTTTTTAATCTTAGAAGTGTTATAATCGTTTATCTTCTTCCGGTCGGCCTACATGCGCGAACACTTGAATCCCCGCGGAAAAGAAAATTAAAGGGAACTATTTTCTTCCGGGACATTTTTAACATCTCCCCTTCCTTCTATCCATCTTCGTTCGGAACATTGCCTCCGAGTTTTGAGACACCTACGCTTGTTTCGTTTTCACCAGTTATAATGTTCCGACATCACCCTTTGCATTAACAACTGACGTCATTTTTTGCATACCGTGTGTGATATTGCATGTAATATATCTCCGACAAATTACGAAACTTAAGTAGAAAAATTAAAATATAGCTGTCAAATTTGATTTATATGAATGAGTGATTTAAAAAAATAAATAAACGCGATTTAGTCAGGCTTGAAAATGAGAGTTATTTTTAAAATGTAAACAAATGTGATTCTTAAATTAATAAATGTTTGGTCTTTATAATATATACAAATGTAAATACGACTCTAAAAGTTTTGATAAACAAGCTTATTAAGAAGCTTACGAAAGCGATTTGTAAAATGAGAGAATTCAAATAAACAAAAAACAAGAGTTCCTTGATCTGAAGGTTTTAAATTTACAAATACTTAGCCCATTTTCAAGAGAAAAGAACTTTGGTATAAATATCATTTTAAAAAAAATTACCGAAAGTCAAGTACTACAAAAAGTCAGGTACTGATTCTGTTGAACCAAATGATTTGGCGGAGTCTAGGCCCGAATCCTTAAAAGGTAAACTAATAAGATTTTTAAAACGTAAATTAAAAGGTGGTTCTCTTTTTGTGCATCAGAGTGAGATATATAGGGGTAAGCGAACTCGTTCTTAAGATGTGAATGAACTTAATTATCCATATATACACAAAAGAACATTTTTTATTCGTGTTAGTTAATAGATTTCTTAAGGGCAAAAATGATTATAAGGTACGGTATTATAAAGTTTAAGAAGAAATAAAACGAATGGCATCTTTATTCTGTAGTAGAAGATAAACTTCTTTAGTGCATTAGAAATTTAAAATTGGTTGAGTACCAAAATTTTGGAACATTATTCAAATATTGGGTATTTCCAGCTGAAGGAAATGGGAAGAAAAAGCCTTCAACAGTATCAAAATATTCCAAAATATAAAATCTAGTGATAAAGGAGACTTTGAAATGCAGTTGAATTTTTATTCTGAAATGAAAATAAGAATAAGTTTAAAAAAAAGTACTTGTTTGTGACAGGTGATATTCATCAATAAAATTAATTTTATTATTGTGAGCTGCCATCGGTTAAATAGCTTTAATACAAATTTGATACCAAGTTTTGATTTGACAGTAAATGGGGTAAATCAAAATTTTATTGCGGTCATGATACGTCGTAGTTGTTCGAGTTGTCGCCTTCGATGCGACCTTGATTTATCATTATACCCTAGAAAGCAAGCGGCAATCAAAGCAATGTTGTGGCGTATCTACATAAAATTGCATCCCCATTAAAATATTTGATATAATGTTTATTTCTCTTACTGATTTTTAATACACAATTATGATATGCTTATATATTTACATACGTCAAAATTAATATATAAGTATCAATTCTAAAATGTTGATATTCAAAACGAACCAAATCTACCAAATAATGCAAACTAGACAAAATCACTACGTGAATAATTACAAAATAAAAGACTCTAAACGAAATATACATGTATGTTAAAAATTATCTTATTGTTAGAAAAATTGTTCAGTTAAAAATAAGTTATCAGTACATATATTAAAAAAACTACAAAATTATGCGCAAAAGAAAAAAAGCACCTAGACAAAAACACTCTGTTTTAAGCTTTTCAGGATTAACTGCATATTATAATAAATAATTAATTGATGGGCTTTAATTACAGAAAATTGAGCCACAAAACTATGGAATTATAGGTTAATTACTAAAACACACACACAAAATGCACTAACATTTTACATAATTTTTTTAATAAAAGATTATTTAGTTAGAAAGCTTCATATAAACGTTCTATAAATTCTTACCTGAAGGAAACTGCAAGCATAGAATGTTAGTTAAATGTTCTTTTGACACTGAAAGAACTGTAAAGTTAAAACGAATACAGCGCTGATAAAATTATCGGAACCAAAGTTCCCAGGTTATGTATATCAACTATGGTATGTATATCAACAAGTATAACAACACAGTTGGCACTATTGTCATTCTCAAACCCGCGCAAATTAAAACTCCCCAGATCACTCACTGATTTTTTTTAAAATTTAAGTATATAACATTTCTACGATGAGTTAAACAAAAATCACACAATATTGCAAAACATGTTTTCACTCGTAATATTTTATGTATTATATAACATTTTTTTTTTGGTTCAATTTCTCATATTAATTGTAAAACTTCGTTGTTCTAAACCAAATTAAAAAATAAATGTTAAAAAGGGATTAATTTCAATAAGTAAATATATTTTTTTTATTCATTTGATTTTTTTTATTCATTTTGGTATGAGAGTGCCAAAAGCTACCCCCTCCCTGCCAATGTTGTGCCCAATGCACATTCCCTCCCAGCAATCCTCTGGATATGCCTTTGAAATAATGGGTTGCTTCAGTTGAATCTACTCCAAAGAATACAAAGATAATTCCATCGGCCAGAAAAGTTATGACAGTGATTGTTTGAATTGTGAAAACTGTCATACACATAGACTTCTTAGAAAAAGCAAAAATAGTCAGTGAACATTATTACAGTGAATTGCATGTGTGTGTGTTGTGTCGTATTGTGTGCTTGTGTTTGTGATTTTTTTTTTGTAGTTTTGTGTATTTGTTAATTCCCATTTCCATTTTCAATTCCTAACACAGGTACTTTTCGAACAGTCTTATCACATAATTATTTTTTTCACCTTGTAATCCAGAGCAATGTTCTTACAGTAATTTAATTCGTTATTCTACGCACTGCATACAACGCTGAACCAAGAAGTGATAAATATTATGAAATACATGGAGAAAATAAAGTTCCTTCTTGTGCATTAATTTTTATTGAAACAAATATTGAGTGAATAAAAACTATTTTTTTTAAGTCGAAAGAAATTTATATAGGATATCTTGTAGTTATATTTTATAAACAATATTAAATGGGATTTTTTTCTTCCCAAAACTAAGGAGTTTGTAGCCTGTAAAATTTAATATAACTTAACTTATTTTGTATCTGTTGAAAAATAAAATTCATTCCATGCATAATTTTTTAAAGAGACTCATTTTGATGTTAATTCAGATCGATAGCGAATTCAGATTTTAAGCTCATTGTGATCATAATGTAGAAAATGTAAAATTAAAACATTAAGTTCGTAATGGACAAGTTTAACTCATATATTTTTAATTGCAAATTAAATAAAAATGATACAGTACGCTATATAGAATTACAGATTCATTATTAATGACCCATAGTAAATGTTTTAATGTGACTAAAATATATTATGAAATTTAACTAAGAAAACAAATAAATTAAATATGAAAATTTGAATAATGGGTTGCTCTCTTGTAAATTATATAATCTTAAGATATTTTATTTGTATAAAAAGGAATGCTAGCTAAGTTGTTTTCCTCTTAGGAACTGTATACATTTCTGCAGTACGTAGCACATTCAACCAGTGCATACAGAGATATAGCATAATTTAGCTTGCTATATTTTGGCTTGTATGAAGCCGTCAAAACTATCCTTTTTTCAAATATCAAATCCATGCATAATTTACAAAACAGGACATCCCGTACACACGGTACGAGGCAATACTCCATTTGAAAAACTCATTATTTTTCACAACCCAAAACAAGCACTCCCAGGGCTTAATGTCTTAAACTTCACATTAACCATCAAAAGTTTATTAATTTTTCTGTAATAAGGTGCATGTGTCATTAACAAAATATGACTTCCCCAGCACCTGATAGCATCTAGGTACTATTTAGGAAACTCTCCACTTTTCCCGACCCAAAACAAACACCCCAAAGCATAATATCTTTTAACCCCATCCCCACACCTTAGTGATCTTTTACGTCGAACCATCCCAAGGCTTTTTTGAGCAGGATCCAAAATTGCGATGATGAAGTGTGAGTGAAAAACGCCACTTACTCTGTCCAGATGGCAGCCATGCTTACCTCTTCTCGTCCCCTCTCTCTCGGCCAATGGGAGGAGGGGAAGATGCTCGAGGACCACTCATCCACCCTTGGACGAAAGATGGTGTACGATGCAGACGATCGTCCTTCTTTTTGGCCCCAGCCAATGGCAGGATGGACGACCGATGAGGTAAGCGTTTTCTCTTATTGTTGTTACAGGTTATCTGTATCAGATGTGCACATAAGATAAGCACTCTAGAATGCTTCTAAATCTTGGCTGTAGCGAATTCAAACAGGCCACGAATGGTACTTGGGAATCCTCCTCATTGGGATGACAACTAAACGTTGAGCAAGGGAGAAGGTCAATTATCGTTTGGGTATTCTTTGATGAATGTACTGATTTCTGTAGAATAATTGTTGAAGTAGCTAAGGGGAGAGGTATGCAAAATGTATCGATATCCATAAAATTTTAGAAAATATAATAATTATTTTAAAAATTCAGCTTAAATATACCCGACTTGGTACATTTCTTACCTTCCTTTTATTAAAGTACCTAAGCATATCTCGAATTTTTCTGAAGTTTTATTACATTTTTGAACTTGATATATATGTTTCAAGTTATGTCTATGCAATTAGTTTATTGTACAATCAAGTTATCTACACAAAAATTACAGTTAACTAAAATTGAGACTATCAGTTGATTAAGCTGATTTTTAACAGTAATGGAGGGAGATCATTTCCTGATATCCGAATGAACATTTTTAAACGATAATAAGATGAGGTATTCTGGGTATGAAAAGTAGTGACTATATTATAGAACAAAATATCATTCAGAAACTACTGCACAAAAGATCCCAGAAGTGAATTAGTCCGTTGTTTTGTTTCACTATTAAGATTCAAATAATAGAAATAAAAGGATCAACAATGAGTGTTAGATCTGCTAGAATCACCCCTCGCAATTTCTTAAGAATATGTTTAATGTATGGTATTTGTTCTTTAATGAGAAAAACAATCAGTATTTCGACGCATTTCTTCGTACGTATTGAACAATTAAATACAATGTTTAAACAACTGAATGTAATTGTCTCACATGTATTGAGCAATTAATTCACATTTAGATCAAAATCTGTGAAAAATTTAAGTTACCGCTTATTTTAAAATTTCAAAAATTATTTTGACTCATACTGTATGTATACAGCATAAACAAGCAAAAAAGCATTATAAATGAAATACATAAGTATAATCTATAACATTAAGGTATAATAATAAATTCCGAATAAGATTTGGTTTTGATAAAATTCAATTCTGATAAAATTTCTGCTCGTTTTATTTTGTTGAAAATTTCAGTTAATTGAATAAAACTTTAACTTGCTTTAGTAAAAACATAATCATTTAGAGTTGATGGTATCTAAATTGAATATTATCATCAGTTCGATATCTTTGGCGATTTTTTTTTCATTTAAGGATATAAAAAAAAAAAAATTCGCCTCTGGCTTCTAACAATTTTCGGCGGAATTCATTATTCCTTCTCTTAGTTTCCGAAAATCGTGCTTGAAAATTTTGTTATTGGTATTTTATAAGAATTTACAATGACTACCCAGTCACATATTCAAAATATATGAAATCAACAAATATTGGAATAATAAAGTAAAAATCTCAAAAAATTAAAATTTATTTAAAAAAAACTAATTGAAATTTTAATAATAAAAATTACAGATTGAAAGTAAAAGAAACAGCTGTACAAATCTAAATTAAAATGTAAACAAAGAAGAAAGAAAGATGAGGTCTAAATAGGTACAATAAAGAACACCTTAAATCTTTTATGTCACAGGATTTTTGGTTGAATTTTGAAATTGGTAGATTTACAAATACACACACACATACACACACATATATATATAACACAAAACATTTACTGGTACAAATTAAAATCATAGTAAATAAGAAACATGTATATAAACTAATAATCATTTACTTAATTATTAAATTATTATATAAAAATTAATAATAAAAAAATTATAATTTAAATACTTATAATTTTATAAAAAAAACATAATTTCGATTGTTACAATAGTCTTAGTTAAAAAATAAACTGTTACTTAAAACTTCAAGAAAAATCAAGAAAAAATGAAAAAAATTAATCAAAAATGGTGATAAAATAATTTAAAATGCTGTTTCTGGCTTAGAACAGAAATATGTGGATCAATTAGTTTTATGGATGCAAACCATCAGCCTTATAAAATTATTTTTTTTTCTAAATTTGATAAAAACCTTAAATAATAAGCAAAGTAATAATTTCAAAAAATTGGACGAAAATTTCAAAAATTGAAAGAAAAAATAATAATAATAATAATATAAATAAAAAATATCATCAATTTATTTTATTTAAACAGCAATAATATAGTAAGTATTTCTTTCTAAAATTATGAAATTTAAATTGAGTTATTAAAATTCTTATTTTCAACACTCAACTAATCTTTTCGATTTTTGTATTCCTACAAAATGAAATTTTGGATTCCTCCTTATTTTGTAATGCGATGCATGCCAAAAGCGCTAATCATAACAACATTATGTTATGTTTATTTAGCTTGCGAAATACATATTTAAACTTCTTTGATGCAATAGTGATCATATTAAAATTTAAGTGATGCTTAATTTTTATCATATAAAACTGTGAATAATAACTCACAATAATAAGATTTTTGCAGAACAAGATTTGTATATTATTATCTTTTAAAAGAGTACTATTTAACCACTTAATATCCGTTGTACTAAAATTTATACACGTTCGATTATCTTTTAAATTAACAATATACGAATTGACTAATTTGTTCCCGAAGAGATAAAATGTTTTTCCAATTGCTGTTTTTCGATATCCTTAAATTACCATATATAACAAATTTCATATTTTCATTCTAGTCATAAATTAATAGCAAAAAGTTATTCAAACTAAAAGGATAACATAAGAAATAAAACAAAAATTGAGTTGGCTCATTACTAACTTTCTAACGTTTACCTTTTCTGTTAAAATCTCAAAAAACTAATTACTAATTAAAATTATTCAAAATAAATATTAATTAGTGTAAAGTAAGCGTAGTTCTGAGTCCGAGGTTCTAAAAAAGCAATTATTATCAAGAAAATAAAATACATTTTTCAAATATTCCTAATGAATTTTTATTTTCATAAGAAAAACATTCTGCATTATAAAAACTTTGCCAATGTTAATAGCAAAAGGAATAAAAACAGATGATTTTGCCATAAAAATCGATTATTAAAATAAATGCAAACGATCAATTATTAATGCTGTCATTAATATTCCGCTTGGACTTTAAAACAAAAGTAGACGATAAAGTTTTAAATCAAATATATCTTATCAATATAAATATATCTTATGCAAACTAAATGCAATTATTATAATCATAATGTATTATAATGTCAACCTTTTGAACCTAACATCATCTATCTTTTACTAGATGCCCACGCATATAGTTGAGCCATTTTTTCAAAACAACAACATGTTAAAACATGTTAAAAAGTATAAGAAAGCTATATATTGATAAGAGTAATATTGTTTTCTGATTAATTACTAAACATTAGTTTCCAAATGAATCTTTATTTTAATTCTTGTTTTCTTAAGACTACTTGCATTAAATATTTAAGAATAAAATTTAAAAACCTTTTGCATAAAAAAAATTTCGAGAGTTTTAATATAAATACATATGAGTATAACACCTATTTATGATACTGCTTCCTTAAAATTTAAAAGTATTCAATAAACTCTCAATGTTTCACACTAACATTTCAATTTGGCAAAAACAAAAGAGATGAAACATGGAACAAATACAAGGTAAAGAAAAAGTAACTTCACGACTTAAAGTGTGAATATCTTTTGCAAAGCCTATTTTTTTGGTTTGTTACCAGAATCTGAAAATCTAAACTTAGGATTTTAACTATGGCAATATACACAACAGAACGACGTGTGAAAAGTATTCAAATGAGGATTTCCTTGAATCACACAATGGGAAAATGGGCGGCATTTTATTTTCATTTATCAAGGTCTCCTAGTAGGCCTAATTGGAAAATAAAATTTTGGAATCAATCTTCACATTCCCTTGATCTCACTACACCAAATTGTTTCTCTATGAATATCTTAAAGACAGCGTTTTCACTTTAATCCTGATACCATTGCTCAGCCCAAAATCAATATCCGATAAGAAATTCTGAGAGATACGGCAAGAAATAGTTACTGATATTTGTAATGAAAAATATAATGGATGAAGTTTGTGTTTATGAATTGGATAATGGTGCTCCTCTAAGCGGTATTATTTTAAATTGTTCAAAAATATTTTCAAAATAATGTGTAATATCTCATATGTAAATAGATATATTCTATTATAAAAGATTAAAAAATTTATTTACTGAAAACAATCGAGGGATTTTTGGCTCACCCTGTACCTGTATTTAATAGATGGGACCAGTTAGTTAAAAACATCGCATCAAAATCGTTATTCGAAATTTTAAAAATTCGATCACGTGATTGTTTAAATCTTAATGCCTTGTTAATGTATAACTGAAACGACTGGATATATTTAACTATATGATTCACGATAGCAAAGTTGATTATGCTCACAATAAAGTTTTATTTAAATTACTTTTGTAAAAAATTAACTTAATTATGTTTAATTTTTTGTTATGAATTATATCGCTAATAAAATTCATATATAAAATTTTTTGTTATGAATTATATCGCTGTATCGTTTTTCAGTTAAACTGTTGCCATTCAGAAAGCAAAATACATTCTATTACCATTTTGTTTTATGTGTCAAATACATTATTTTAATAAGCCTTTTTTATCTAAAAATAGCATGGAATCTTTATAAAAGATAGTAACTGCAAAATATTAAAAATAATCGTTTGTAGATTATATAATTCAAATCTTCGAAAATGATCATCTGATTGAATATATGCAGTCGTTCAACATCTGTATTTTTAAACGCGCAGGTGTTCGAAAAACAAAAGAAAAGAAAAAGAACAGAAAAGGATGGAGTTATAAACAGTATTTTTTCTGTTGACGAAGCAGTTCATAGAATCAGCAGTTGAAAGAGTACAAAGATATTTTTGTGGTCCTTCAGACAAATAAATTTCCTCCCATCACCCAATGGTTTGTTGGAACCGTAAATCTTGAATGTGTGTTTCTGTTGAAACAAATTCAACTTTCTAGACAGTCTGCATGCAGTTTTGAAGTGGTAGGGGGAAAAATCTTGTTTCAAAGATAACGATTCAAACTGTTGATTATTTTCAGAAAAATTATCTAGTATTTTAAGCACTTGCTGAAGGAAACTGTGCATTTTTTACTGTAAAAAAGTTTATTAAAAATATGTCTTCAATATATATATATATATATATCCTTCATAAAATGATCTATTATTTCCACAATTTGGATGTGCCTAACATAATATTTAACAACTTCTCAATACAGAAAGCGCTCTTTAATCCGGCATTCGATGGATCGGCACATTTTATTAACCGGAACCAATCAAGCCGTTCGCTTTCGGATCTTGTCGTGTGGATTCGGGAGTTTGTTGACCTTGGCCAACAGATCGCGAGGCAGCACTGCTCACATTTTCGAACAGTGTTTATCGTAAATGTCAGTTTTCACTTCAATAATTGTTTTTTATTTTCTAGCATGCTACATATTTCGCTTCTGCAATACTGCAACTGTGTACCTACAGTATACTATACAGAAAAAGAATATTCTAGAGGCCCTGCAGATGTTCTTCAAGTGCTAATGAAACAAATAAGTGTAAGCATGTGACTGGAGTAGTTTGTCACATCAACTTGTTTTTATTATCATTAGACTGTATTAATTTTTCTGTTGCTCTGAGTTTTTTAATTAGTAAAAGAGTATTAAATCAGAGTTCAATATTCGAATTTAATTTTGTAGTTGCCAGAAGAAGACGAAATACTTTATCGGATATTCACATCATCTACATAGGTTCATAATGAGTGTAAACACACACCTTAAATTACCTGTTCTAGTAGTTTAATTTTTTATATTGAGTTGTTCATGTTTGATATACCCATTAAAATTATACTGGGGCTCAATAATTCGGCAAAATTGCTAATCCAGCACTACCACAGTCCCGAATGTTCCGGATTAAAAAGCACTAACTTCCCCTGTAAGGTGCCTGTTGACTACTTGGACACTTGGATTTGTTTTTTTCTTTTATCAATTAATTCGACATTTTTAAGTTCATTTTTACGTAATGAAATAGAGTTTTTCTCCTTGATGTTTTGATATTTTCGTACAGTAAAAAACTAAAATGTAATATTGTAATTTTATAAGTTATTGCAATATTATTGTGTATTAAAAACTAATATGTAATATTATAAAAAATGTTAAGGGCAAACAGAGAGATGGTTAAATAGTACGATATCACACATACACACAATCAAATTCTTCTTTAAATTCATATTCTATTGACACTATTTTCTTATTGTTTTTCAAAAATGAGGAAGAAGGGAGGAGTTAAAAATACATAAGAAATTTTCAGAAATGCGTGACATCATATTTCAGAACCGTTATTTGGCATGAGGGCTTAAATATTCATAAAACTGTCCTCTCTTCATTCCTCAATAATATTTTATACAATAGATTATAGAATACTAAGATTTTACGATACAATAGACGTTATATCAATGAAAATAATATGGTGTTCTCACCCCCCTTCTCTCCCAGGGCAATGATTCAGGCACCTTTGTTACATGGAGCTAGGAATATCGCTCGAGGGGAGGTATAAATAAAAGGAGTTTTTAAAAGTCATTCGAAAACTCTGGGGGCATGGGAGCAGTAACAGTAGGCCTCCGTAAGCCTTTTGATCCTAGAATAAAGTTTTGAATAATCATAAGGGGTCATCACAATTAAATTTCCTTTCGGATGAACACATAGTTTAGTATCAAGATTACAAAACTTATGATTTTACTAACTGCAACGCCTCCCTCTCATTTATTTCTGCGGTCATTATTTTTAAGTTAAACAGACTCTAAATGAATTTTTTTTAAAAATAAAATGGAATTTCATGCAATGTAAATCTCAATTTGTGAAACAGTCAAATATGTATTCAATCTTTTTATTTGTTAACAAATTATGAAAAAATATATTCAAATTTACTCTCTGGTTCTACTTTTAATTTTCCTCAACGTGTCTGAATTGTAGTTACGGATGAATAGTTATTCGGTTCGAGTGAATGGTCCTTCATCACTTCTTCAGTCCGATTCGAACCCTCTATATGCCATTATGGAGAAATCTTAAGATTAATTACAGTGCCTTTAACAGCTAAGATAAAAGAGATTCTACCTAGTGTTCCTTGGCTCCTTTTGTTTTGGCTTAGTTAGAAAAGCATTTTGTAACGACTGTCTTCATTACTCAGTTCTCCCTCCAAATCTTGGTTAAAGATATCAAGCAACAAATAATGATTCCAATAGAAGACACGTAAGAAGAAACCAAAATACTGATGGATAGTTAAAGCCACTCTCTCTTGAATCCCAAATTAACTTATTAATTCTATAATTTAAGTTCTCCACTAATACGTTCTTAGCTTACCAGTTCACTTATATGATTATATCACTTCACAAACAGCTGATTCTAATTTGAATACTTCTATTATGAGATCCCTTTCAATCAACAAAACTAATAAAAAGAGTTTCAATCCCAATCACAAATCTCTGTTAGAAAGTCATTATCTTCTTACTCCCATCACTTACCCCTTTCAATCTATTTTATTTATACATCATTAGCTCTAAATCACTACACTTCACTTCTATTTTCATCTAATGTACCTAATCACGGTTCATTTTGGTTGGGAAGAAATTGCAATTTAATACAATTCAAATTGATATTAAGTCTCCGAGGTAATTGAAGAGAAAATCACGAACAGCCCAACGACACAATTTTGACTTCAGTCATGGCTGTTGAAAAGAGCTACCGCAAATCGCGTGGAATGCTTGCATCTTAATTCCCATGAGAGAGTAAATAATTGAATCGAATATGAACTTCGTAAATAAAGCTGTTGCCCCGAGTAGAATAGCATTGCATAATATAATCACAGTCAGGAAGGTGACGATGTATGTGCTGTTCAAACATTAACAGGTACAAATTAAAGTTTTTTAAATCTTTTACCCACAACAAAACTATGTCGGTGACCCGATTCCAACTCCACAGGTGACGTATTTTATAATTTCTGATTCAAGACCACCATCCGAGGAAGACAAATGACGCTCAGGTGACGGTTGGAAATTTAAACGCTTTGCAAAAGCTGTCACTCGCCAAAATTCTAAATAAGCGTTTTGGAGTCGGGGGCGCGCGCGCGCCAACCTATTTATAAATTCCGTTGTAAAAGAGAGAAGACGGTTTTGTTCTCGTTCATACAGGGAAATGTTTTAAGCGATAATGCAAGAATGCGTTGACTAAGATTTTGCTCTACATTTTGGGAGGTTATAGATGTTTATAATATTAAATTATAATATTAATTTGCAGATAAAAACGGCGCAGCCTTTTTTTAGGGTAAGATTTCTTAGATAAAGTAACCTTCTAAATCAATGACATTTATTTTAAAATTTTGCACACTCTCACATATATCTATAACTAAATGAATATTATGTATTTTACATCCTGAGAAAACTAAAATAACCAGATTTGCTTGGGAATTGAATGTCATTTTAAATTTAAATATAAATATCAGAAGTAGAATTAAAATACATAATTAAAATTAATATCACATTTATTCAGTAATAATAAAATGTATTCTATGGTTTTGACAAAATGGCTTAGGCCACGGTAGCCTTGCGGCCATGGTTGTAGACACTCGGCTGACGTTGCTTTCGATGAGTTGTACCCGTCATGTAGCGGTGCTGAGGCACGTTAAATCTAGTCGAGGTCCCAAGTCCTCCCATTGGCATGGTGAGTTAGTTTGGAGAGAGAGATATACCATCTCAGGTGGGGTACTCGTCCCTTGACCGAGGTTCAAAATGAAAAGTTCCATCGCCAATAGTCCTCGTGTTGCTTCTTGGTGCAACATTAATAAGCAATCATATCATAATCACAAAAAGACCTATCATAAAAAAAAAGTTGTGGTTTTCTTTTATGTAAAAATTTTGCAATGATTTAGTAAAAGAGACAAAATAATAGGATTAAAACAATAAGAAACGGAAAGATAAAGTAATCATTTATATCGGTATAACGGAATTATAGGAAGGAAATTATGCCTATTTTTGAAGTTTTTAGGAGAGTAATTCTAATGTCTTTTTTTTGTGTTTCTTTATTAATAATTTGCTTGTTAATGAATAAATTTCAATAAACGGTTTTAAATATTATTTTTGGATTTTTTTTAAAATACATTATAATACCTTTTTTGAGTGTTATTAATATGTGCTAACATGTTGTTTTGAGAAAACGGCGTCAACAAAAATTCGTGGACATAAAATAAAGAATACACGTGTTAGGTTCAAAAGACTGACTTTATTACACGTTATGACTGCAATAATTACATTTAGTTCGCTTAAGTTATATTTACATTGCGAAGATTTATTTAATTTAACATTTTATCGTCTGTTTTCATTTTAATATCCGAACAGAATATTATTGTTTACTTTAATTCTTTATCATTTGCTCTTATTTTAATATTTAATTTAATAAAACTGATTTACGTAAATATATATACATACGTAGCAGAATCGTCTGCTTTTTAAAATTCTTTTTGTTGTTAACATTGTCAACATTTTTGTACTAAGAAAGTTTTACACACAAAAAGGAACATGCATAAGGAATCTGAAGAAGGTATTTCTTTTATTGATAAAATTCCTTCTGTAGGGCCTGGAATTCGTAAGAACGCTTACTTTATGCTAATTAAGATTCATTTCGAATAATTCAACTTTTTTTGAGAATTGAACAGAAAAAAAGCGTTAACACATGTTAAAATGAAATTGGCAGAACCAATTTCATTTTTTTTTTTTTTACTTTTTAAAATTTTACTGATCACTATTTTTAAAACTGTATGACGCTCTTTACCTCCAGCATATAGATATAAATATTTGAATCGCTGCAACATGAAAATCATTTGATCTCGAAGGATTCGACGAAAGAAGCCAAAAAAAAAAAAGAATGGTTTGTAGACTTTCAAACAAACATGGCGGTTTCACAATTGTTTAAAAACTCTGTATAATGTGATCCTATTTTCTGTTATTTCTTTAATTCCGTATTGCAAATAAATTTAGGCAATTTATCATTCAATAGCTAAGCACTGAATTGTTAAGGGAGAGTTGCTTTGATTTATTTAAAAAAGAAATATTTCGTTGATAAAATTCATATATTTCTGAAAACAAAATTCATCATTGGTAAAAGCAGACATGAGTAATGGCATAAACGTCACACAGGCTTTACTCTTTATGTGTTAGAGTGTTGTTTATAAGAACATTTAAAATATTTAAAACTATGTTCTAGATAATAGCCTTTGCTGCTCCATATACCACAAAAAAAATAAAATAAAGATATGTTTATTGTTTTTATAAAACAAGTACAAGTTTGAATAGATATTAAGAGAAAAAGAAAAATAATAATAGACGAGAAATCGATTATCATTCATTCATTTTTCATTTTACAAATATGTGTATGATCGAGTTAATGGCCTCTAATAAGTCTTTATTAAATATGATTCAATGTTTCTTAGAGTGTGAAAGATTATTAATTTATATAATACTCATGATTCATAAATAATTTAAATGCCTAAATAATCAAATATTTCTAAAATTGAGAGAACTCTCTTTTCTGTTGTCATACAATGAAAAATTTATCTAAATGATTATGTTGCGTTACATCAACATTTTTAAGGTATAAGCCAAACATTCTGTCAAAAAAAAAATTATTTGTCAAAATATGTATTGTCTCGCTAATGACACCAGAAGTCGATTTTTCTGTTTTCCCTCTTTTCATCATATTTTAACGAGGCCCAATTCTTTCCATGCGGATGTTGTCTGGTATTTGATGAATCACCCCTCCAACAGAAAAGTTCCAAACTAAACACAAGTTTTTATCTATAACCCAGGAACTTGCTTCCGTGCCAACTTTTACCGATGGCGTCCCAACTCCATTGAGGAAACAACAGAAAGGTGGATCCGCTGATATACTACAAGTGGTGGCATGGAAGGTTGAATGAAATATTTAGTGCTCAAAAACTTGTGTAAAATGAATAGAGTATATTTGTTAAACTTAACAGATCTAATGCAGTATTTGTGTAATTTTATTTTTTAGCGACAAGACTTTTCATTACGTGAATTTCTATTGCCAAGTTAGGACTAAATTAAGTTGACCTCCGTGCATACATTGCAGTTTAGCCTATTTAACTAGAAATATTATATATTTTATATATATATATATATATATTTATTTATTACACCAAATTACTTATCGGATGCCAGTTGGCGATTTTTTTGACGAATTCTTTAAAAAGGCTGCCAAAATTTATAGCAAGTATCGCCAAATTTAGTGTAAATCTGGTAGTAATTTTAACTAGAGATTGGGGCAAACGTATATAATGTATTTATCGATCTAACTACTTTTGTTTTGGAATTATATATTTACAATAATGTGTGTATGTGTTACAAGAAAGTCTTCATGAAATTACAATTTTTTACATTTAGAATTACTTGATTGGAGAAATATTAAAAATCTGGTTTAAAAATGAAAGATTTTCTTACCTCTTTTTTTTCCTTCAAATAATTATTAATTGATTATATATAACTTCTCCATTTTTACATCCTTATTTTTCTACTTTCCCCGTTGGCATATGGATTCGTCCGTATATAGTTCTGCTGTAGGATTATTATTAATATCCCTTAAGTATGTAATTACCTTGCTACGGAAAATAGATTTTAAAATACTCGAATTTTTTGCAAATAAGAAACATTTCTCGAGGTAAACACCATCCTTAATCTTTCTAAGTTATTTGCTTCAAATATTTCTAAAATACATACTAATTCAACATATAAACCCCCTTCCCCCAACAATTTAAAACTTGACACAGCTTAAAAGGTATTATACTGACAATAATAAGTTGAATTATTTTCAGATGTAAGAACATTTTACAAGAGTTATTAGCAAACCTTCTCTTAACTAACATTTGCGGTTTCTTTCTGATTATATTTAAGTCTCCAGCTCCTTTCCAAACAAATATAACCTGGTTACGCAAGTTAGATAAAATTTAGAAATGTAGTGAATAAAAATAATCAAGTCGTATAAAAACGACAGAGAATTCAATTTGAGGAAATAGAAAGATTATGGTATTAAAAAGATCATTGTTGTGGAAAGATAGCAAAGGTTAGAAAGTGCTCATATTGCTCCACTGACACTGGTATAATTTTTTTTTGCAAATGATCGATTATTCAAAAAACCATATATCAGTTTATCCCCAGTTTTTTCGATGCCCTGTTATACATACTGGATTTTTTTCTACGCATTATACGGTATATATTAACGTCAGAGGACTGTGAAAAAGGATATACTTTATCTTTAAAACTAATTGTTTTAAGAAATTAAGATAAATATTTTTAATTCTGGTAATACATGTAGTTTTTGAGGTGTGGATATTAAATAACTAGACTGACACTGTAAAACGGTTTATTTTGATCTCATGCATATTTACTAATTATCAACTTCAATATACACCCCTCCTCTATCCTTACAACACTCTATGCGGATCTTCCATTGTTGGAAACAGTGCTGGAAGTCTTTTTCTGTCAGGTGTTTTCAGGACACGTGCCAATTTCGCTTTCACAGCTTCAACGAACTCAAATCTTGTTCCTTTTAATGCAAATTTCACCTTAGGAAGCGGGTAGAAGTCGCATGTCTCAAGATCCGGAGAATTAGGTGAATGGTTTAACACTGGGATGCAGTACTTGGCTAAAACCCTCTGGACAGACTTGTTCTTCCATAATACGGGTCGTTTTTTTCCTTATTCTTTCAAGGAGTTCAGCAAGAACGTAAAGGTTGTAATGTTGTTTACTAGTTTGACCCCCCCCCCCTTCAGGAACCCAGTGAAGGTACGCAATCCCATGTACATCCGAAAAACAATCATGATTACTTAGAATTTTTTTAAACAGCTCATTCCAGCTGTTTTGGCTCCCGGTGAAGATAGACTCTTCCAGTGCATGGATTGGAGCTTTGTTTCAGAATCATAAGTAAAAAGCCACGATTCGTCACACGTTATTATTCTTTCTAATAAGTTTGAGTCATTTTCAATGACGTTCAATGCCAAAGTGACAAAGTTTAATTCCATTTCATTGATAAAATGTCAGTAATAAACATTTTTGCGAGCTTCTTGTTGTTCAAATGTGAGAATTTTAGGTATCATTTTGGCACACGCTTTTTGTATGTTAAAATTGTTAAGTAAAATTTTCCATAAGGATTCTTTGTCAACTCCTACAGTCTCAGTAATTGCACGAATATTTAATAGTTGGTCAGATCGAACCAGATTACCGATTTTTTCGGTATTTTCATTCGTTTTTAACGTGGTAGGTCGACTTGGGCGTGAGTTATCTTCAACTTCTTCTCGACCACCTTGAAAACACTTAAACCACTCGAAAACACGTGCATGCGATAAATATTATTGCCATACACTTCTTTCATTAAATTATAAGTTTCAGTAACAATTTTCTTAAGTTCCATGTGAAATTTCCCAACAATTCATTGTTCTATTGTTACACATATCATTTTTCTGGCAAAACAAAAATTAATAACTCTAATGCAAATTTAAAAATCGCGTTTACGGATTTGAGTGGAGAAACGAGGGACATTGCTTTTCATAGAGAAGGTTTTACGCCAAACAGAAGTCGGTCGCTGACGTTTGGCGCATGCGTACTTCGTCTGTAGCAACGATCTCATTATTCAACAGCCACATCTCGTACAAGTTTGTGCATAGGGAATGAATGATATATCCATGACATAACTGGTATAGTGGAGAGATTCGTTTTATTTCCAAAAACTATACTTACAGAGAACTTGTAATATGTACACTCGTATAGCTGTTTTCAGTAATAATGCTAGCTGGTTTAGTAAAGTTTTAATTTATTACACTAAGAAATAACCGAGATATCCATTTTAAATTTATTCTGCATACTAATTGAAACTTATGCGCATACAATTGTAGCACTTAAGGATTAATGTTGCAACAAATCTAAGTTGACATGTTTGGTTTCAAGAAACTGTTGGTTGAAGTAACCCACATACAGTATTGAGAAAAGATAATTCAATATGTCGAGTTCTACAGTGACGGCTTTCAAAAGGTAAAGGAAAGCTGGGAGAAATGTATCACTCAAAAAAAAAGAGAAAAAAAAGTCGACAGAATAATAAATAAAATTTAAGTTTCTATCTCGATCATTTACAGTAATAATAAACATTTATGGTTCTGCGAGTTACTTCAATCTACGGTTTCCTGAAAACAATAAATCAACATTACACAGCTGTGATTTGCAATAATATATTCATAAGGATCATTTGAAATAAAGAATAAATTTTATTCAGATACATCGTTATTTTTTAGTAATAATTACGATACCTCATCTTATTACTAAAATTTAAAGCTTTTTCCTAGAAATTTTGCTTATACCTGTGCATATAAACTGACATTGCCTTTTGTAAATATTACAACTCGAGACTTTACATTCTTCTCCTTAAAAGACATTTTTTTTTCTTTTTGATATAATTTCTGCTTAATATCAACCACATTTTGCTAAAAAAAACCCTTTTGAAATAACTATGAAAGCATTGTTTTATGTTAAGAATTTATTTAAATTTTCAAGCAGGTGAAAATAATTATAGGCTTCAAAAATACATCAAGTGACAAATTACATGTTTAATACTGTGCATCACTTATTTTTAAAATGTAAATAAACTTTTTTTTTGCTGTTTCAATTGCTTATTATATTGAACCAGCTAAAGTAGTCATTCTTCACGAGGTTTAGTTTTTAAAATAAAACTGAACAAAAATTTTATAAAAGTGTTTTAGTGTAATTTTTTTAATGAGAAACAGACGAATAAATAAGCATAAATTTTTGTAAAAAAAAATCACGAACAGTTATAAATTGTCAAAGCTTTAGATCCGAACGATATATTGCGACGAATTTCTTTCATTATTTAATCATACATCCATCTTAAAGTATAATTAAAAAGTCAATAACTTCAAGACTCCTAACACAGTTTATTAGCTCTTAACATAAACTGCTGTTTGTAGAAAATGCAACACCATGAAGGAATCATCAGAATCAAATGAAATTCGCAGCAAATGTCAATTATAGGATATTATGCAAATTAATAAAGTTTCAGAGCCATCGCGCGTGCGCGGCGCGCGCAGCGCCCTCTGAATTGATGCTGAAAGCGTATAAATAAAGTGCTGTAGCGGGACGTTGAAAAAAGTCTATGATTATTTGTTAGTGGCAAACGTTTAGTGAGACCTGAGTATGCCTCCACGACGGAAGAATAAGAAATTCAAGCAACTTACGGAGTTTGAACGAGGGAGGATAATCGGCCTTCGAGAAGGAGGATTTTCCTATCGCGCAATAGCAGCTCGTATGCAGCGGAACAGTTCCACAGTGATGCGAGTTTGGAAGCAGTGGACCGACGAGCAGCGAACAACTCGAAAAACAGGCACTGGACGACAGAAGGTGACGTCAGAGCGCGATGATCGACACCTGCTCCGCATGGCGGTGAATGATCGCACAGCTTCCTCCAGGCAGCTGGCAGCACGTTGGTCTACTGCTACAGGTGTACAATTGTCGGCTTCGTCAATTCGTCGTCGTCTGCTGCGCCGTGGATTGCGTGCAAGGGTGCCTTTATACAGGATTCCCCTCACGGCGAATCATCGACGGCTGCGTCGGCAGTGGGCTCTTGAGCACAGAGACAGGCGAGCTGATTGGCACCAAGTTGTCTTTTCAGATGAATCACGCTTCAATTTGTGGACCCATGATGGCCGTGTTCGTGTTAGACGTTATGCCGGTCAACGCTGCCTTCCTGAGTGTATTATTGAACGACATAGTGGTCGAACACCCGGAGTTATGGTCTGGGGTGCGATTCCGTATCATGGACGATCCAATTTGATACGAATTGAGGGTAATCTCAATAGCAACAGGTACGTCCGTGAAGTGCTACAGCCCGAAGTCGTTCCTTTCCTTCAAGGCATCCCTGGAGCTATCTTTCAGCAGGATAATGCACGCCCACATGTTGCGCGGACTGTTCGAGACTTCTGTTCAGCACAACGCATGCAACTTCTTCCTTGGCCTGCTTATTCACCGGATATGTCGCCTATTGAGCACGTGTGGGATATGGTTGGTCGGCGTCTCGCTCGTGATTCGCGTCCTGCAGTTTCCAAAGACGAACTTTGGTTGCGCATACAAGCTATATGGAATTCTCTTCCTCAAGCAGATATTCAACATCTGTTTGACTCCATGCCACGTCGTATAGCAGCACTTATTGCAGCGCATGGTGGCTGCACCAAATACTGATTTCGGACGCTTAATTTGTTTCTTTTGTTTTGAAAATTTCATCATTTATTTGCATCAGTACAAGTCGTTTCTGCATTAAATTTCATTTGATTCTGATGATTCTTTCATGGTGTTGCATTTTCTACAAACAGCAGTATAGAATATGCAAGATCACTTTCTCTATAACTAGAATTCCTCTTTACTCAGTTAATCCTAGTTTATATTTCAATAATAAAGTCTTAGATTACGAAATATCTTGTTCCTATTCAAGCATTTCTCAATTATATTTATATTATCAATTAAAATTTTAATTAGTTTTGAAATCAATAACACAGTAATACTTAAAATTAATAACTTTTTGTATAATGATTGAAATATCACATTTCTTATTAAAATAATAGAGCAGATTATTTGAAAAAAAAGAAATAAAATTTAAAATGATTAATTTTGATACTGCACACTGTTGTTCTAATCATAATATTTTTTACTTTAAAATTTAGCTTCATTAATTTACTGAGTTGTATGTAAAATATTTCGAAAATGATTAAATTAATTAAATATTTTATGAACATATATAAAAACTATGATAGCATAATAAAAAAAAATTAAATTGAATTCATATTAGACAGTTTTGAAAAAGACTTGATTTTGTTTTAACCTTTATTTAGGCACCCTAAAGTACTAAAGACATCAGCTGATTTCAATGGAAAACTAACTCTGCACATTTAATTGTCCTTGAGACTCAGGCAGGTGATTGAGTGGAGCATACCACCCAAGAGAAACAAAGAGTGAAACATTCTAAAAGCAAGTCGATTCAAATTAATTCGCCACGCCAAAGATTTGCGACTTTCTGGCGGATTAAACGACGCCAAATAAAACGAAGCTCAGCAAATCAAATCAGATTTTCAATGTTGTTCTTTTAGTGATTAGGATAATAGGCTTACTCTCATGATAATTGAGAGCAAAGGAACAATGGAACTACTTTCAGACATCGTCGCTTCAGCCATAGATTATTTTATTTGGATTTTCTTCTCTAGTTGTAGTTTATTTGCTATATAGCCTCAGTAACATTCGGTAGAAATTGTAAATATAATTTTTGTTATCTTTATGTATTTTGATGCGATAAAAATATGTCTTAACAGAATATATCACGATTTAATTTTTATAAGCTTTTATTTAACTTGCTATTATCCATACGTATGAATGTATGCAAGCATGTTCCAGTTCAAAATTTGTACTCGAATTTTCACCCATTTCCTATCTAAAATTCTGCGTGCACGTATAACTATTATGACAATATAAAATTCTCGAGCAATGACGGATTTGGGGTAGAGGGAGCTAGGGCCTTGCACGTTATACTCGAATTTTATAACCCACTTCCTATCATACAATAGAAATAAAACAAACGTGTATACGAGAGTTGTTCCATAAGTATCTAGTTTTGACAACAAATGGTATTGATAAATCAAGTTGGTGTTACTATTGTGTGCATCCATCTGTTAAACTGTGTCAAAACAAATTTGACGTTTATTCATAGATTAGTTTTGACTTGGTAACCATTTGCTGCCAAATCAAAATTTGATTGCTACCGCAACGAGTTATCGTCCTCCCTTTGCTTCGAGTTGTTATTATCTATTAAATCTAGATTCATGATTATACAACGGAAATCAATCAATGACCAAAATAATGGCTTGCTTTCGGTGAATCAGCTCCAAAGAAAGCGAAGACGGTCTCATACACTGTAAAGTTAAGGATATTTTTTGGGGAACGAGACGAGTATCATACGCACGGATCTCTCAGATAAAGGAAAAGCGATCACTGGACAATACAACATCGAGTTAAGTGTGTGTACCATTTCCATTTCTCATTGTCAATACAGGTACTTTTTGAATACAGGTAACTCCGATGACAATACATAACTTGGATATGCTCAAGTAGTGACGGTCTTAAAGGGGCCGGGCCTTGCACGTAACAACGTTCAATTCAATTGATATTTTGCGCACCCACTTTAGTATTAATTTCCAGACTAAAAAATTAAATGTAGCAAAAAATTAAAAATCAAACTTTTATTTAAATATGGACTAATAGGTATCAAAATACTTTCTAAATGAAAAATAATTTATAATTTATAAAAGTTTGATTTATTAATACTTCTTTAAATCTTTTATATTAGAATGTAGATATACTACTTAATTTATCGGTAGCTACCTGGATATCTTAGTTAAGCGCCTCAAACATTTTTAAATTAAAAATTACTTTACATTAAAAAAATATTTTTACTTCTCTCAGTCCATTTTTAAACAAAAGCTTGATTTAAAAAAATGATTTCTTAACTTATATTTATTACCATACCGAATACTTGTTCTTCAAAAGATTTCTGAGAGGAAGCAGTGATAGTGTAGCGTTTAGAATCAAGAGTAATGGATTGAGATATAATCAGATGATTGACTAAACAAGAGAATTTTTAATACTAATGCAAGAATTTGACGAGTATTTTCTATTAGTAAAACATTAAAAGAGGGAATGAGAAGTAAATTTATAACATTCAAAGAGCATAAAATGTTTGGTAACATGTGAATGAAGCAAATGTTCTCGTAATTTATAAGCAGATTATTTATTAGTAAATCTTAAATTTTTATTCAAAGATTTTCCTGCAAATACAATAAACTTCCTTTTAACGGGGAACAGTTAACATAAACAGTTAAATACACAATAAAAAATATTCATTGCTCGCACATTTCAACGCATTAAATAAAAATACTTAACCACATTATCGCCTGAGACACAAATACTCTAAGTACCTCAGCTCCGTACCCACTGTTCGCATTATATATTCGCTAAGTTTTTGTATAGCTTTTCCGACTTGTCTAGGAGCATGTAGTTTTGTCGTCAAGTTTGGCGATAATTTTCGCCCAAATTTGGCACCCAGTTTGCCCTAACTATTCGGTATTACTTCCAGGTGATTCTTGCTTGCTTGACAGTAAAACTATCTTTCCGGCAACAACAACTTTTGGGCAGGGAAAAAACTTAAGTCCAATTATTTTATAACAAAATATTTTTTTCTTATAAATACTCTAAATATAAAATATTATTTTTATCATTTTTATTCTAAATAAATTAACACTTTTCAAAAGTCAGAAAAATTAAATTATAAGCAAACCATTTTGGCGAACAAACTGCTTTTCATGAATCAACATAAATTGAAAAAATAAATCTGTGTGAAAGTATTGTTTAATTAAAAATTTAGATAAAACAATATATATGAAAGAGTACCCTCTCACACATTGGAAAAAATATACTTAACAATAATACTCCAATTTAGTGCCTCAAAATATAGTAAGACATTCACGAAAAGAGCTCCGTTTCCTCTCATTATCACATGGCATCTGGCATTTCTATTTTCACATTTTAGATAAGCATGGAAATAATGTACCGTTTGAGTAAGTAAAACTATGGCACTCCTAAGGGATTCCCTCCTAATTAAGGTTACATAAATAAAATAAAAAAACCTTTCAATTATCAAATAAAAGTACTTTAATTATAAACATCATTTTTTTTTTTTATAAATGTTCATTATTTTCATAAATTTTTACTTCTGTTTCTCCCTATGATGAAATGAACTTGTCTACCGAGAATGAAGAGGCAGATTTCTTGTCGTAATGGTCGATCTATGAGTTTTTTGGAATACCCGATGCTTAGCAACTATTGCTACATTGATCATTCTGCGTTAATCTGAAAAGAACACGAGGAAAAAACAAACGAAAGATTAAAATTGCCATCGCCGAGAACATTTGAAGCAATCTATTGGTTCTATAAAAAGATAGTATATTGAATCGTGAAGAAATGCTACTGAGATTGGTTATCAAAAATTACATTTAGCAATAACATTAAATTAACTTTTTTTGTCATAAATTTCAAGCTTTTTTTATATATCTTGTTCTCAGTCATACATTTTATAAATATTTTACTTATAATGCAAGTCTATGAGTTTTGAATCATTTAATTAACCAAAAGGTGTACAGGACTTGAATAGTCAAATGCTTAAGGCTCCCGTCTACCCGCCATTTTGATTTCGTGGACATAATGTTAATCCTATGGAATTTTGACTTTAATTCTCACATCTTTATTATTTGATGTATTTGAATGCAATAAAGTGCATTTGAAAGAGCAAAAAATAATGAATGCTTCTGTGGATTTACTTTTTTCCTCCGATTTTTAAAAATATTTGAAAATATTCTTTGAAGACCAGGAAACTCAAAAACGAATCATTAAAATAAGAATAAAAATATTTTTAAAAATCTTAGGAAAAATGTAATTCCACAGAAGCATTCATTATTTTTTGCTCTTTCAGATGCACTTTATTGCATTCAAATAGATCAAATAGTAAAGATGGGAGAATTCAAGTCGAAATTCCATAGGATTAACATTACGTCCACGAAATCAAAATGGCGGGAAGACGGGAGCCTTAAGAAATAAACTAATATTTTTTTTTATTTAAACAAATTCTAATACAAGCTTTAAGAGATATAACAAAAAAGCAGATTAATACCTAATTTTATTTCTCGTAAATAAGAAGAAAAGGCAAGTTGAAAATAAACTACCTTCCTACTTGTATAGAAATTATCTCATCTTTTGTAAAATATAATCAATTTTATCTAACTAAATGAGAAATGTGTATTCTGATGCTGCTGCCTTTTTATAATATATGCTATGAATAAGTTTTTATTTCAAGCTGCTTTCGACCTGCCATTAAAATTAAATAACAAAAGTTACCTTAGATGCAGTACACTCCTGGAAACCAAGTTTCGATTTTTTTTTTCTGCCAATTTAATATGTGCTGGAAGAAGGCCTAGCATAGAAAGTGGCATGTGGGAAATTTGGTGAAAATAGACCATTTTGCCAAAAGTAAAATGGTGCCAATGCGGACGTCAGCTCTCAAAAGTTTTAAATAACGTGTAATGTAAAATACTGAAATCCTTACAAATTAAATACATTAAATAGCCGATTATATTGCTATATTTTTTATACTTTTGATAGTATTTGCTTTAATATCATGCTTTTATCCTCATTTCAAACAACCTAAAATGTTAAACATCCAAATAAGCACTAATTTCAAGAAATTGTCCATTTTAAATTATTAGCAAAATTTATAAATTTAACGAAAAAGTAGGTACTAAATTTTTGTTGTAAAAAGATTTCTTAATATTTTATATTGTTTTAAACATATAACTGAAATGATGAATCTCTTACAGTATCCAGATCCAGATGAAATAAACTGGCCTGTCGAAGGAAAGATTATTCTTCCTCATAGGAGCGAAATGGTATAGAATTTTAGTATTTTGACTAGATAAGTATAATTTCTTCAGGAATTGATCTATAAATTGTGAAACTGAATATCTTGTATGTAAAATTAATACCTATCCCCAATTTTAGAAGCTCTAAAGCAATTTTAACTATGGTATCAAGGGACTGCTTCGTAAATTCCAAGTATGCTTTACTTGTGCAGCCAAATTTATTGAATAACTATTGCTATTTTAATAGCTTGTTTTTAAAGAAACAACCGTGACGTTAGGCTATTTACAATTTTCTCTTCATTACCTCAGGGATTTTATAACAATATGAATGCATAAAATTTCAGTTTCTTTCTAACCTAAATGAAACGTGAATAAGTAAATTAAGTAAAGATAAAATGAAGAAAAATTGTGAGAAGTTTAAGTGAAGAGAAATAGAGGATAACGACTTACTGATAAATGTTTATACTTTGAATTGAAGCTTCTTAATTAGTTTGTAAATTGGAGTGAATTCTAGTTAAAGTATTAAATTAAGAATCAGCTGTGTTTTGCCTGAAGTGATTGAATCAAAACGAGTGAATGAGCAAACTAAGAATTTATTAGTTGATCCTAATTTAGAATTGATGCATTAAGTGGGATTTAAGAGAACGACCTTATCTATCCTTCGTTGATAAATAAAGTATTTTATCAAATTCTTACGTATCTTCAATTGAAGTCTTGTATTTAATAACTGTTTAATTAAAGGGAACAATGGTCGTTGAATTAGAAGGGAAAAACAGGCGTCACACAGCTCAAAGGAAAATCAAATTTAGTTTGATGAATTTATGTTAGCTAGAATGAAGCAAATGATGCACTATTTGTCAGCCTTATCATTACACTTATGCATTTAGATTATATTTTATTTTCATCAATGGTATATTTTTTTTATTTATATAGATTGGTTTTTTAAAACTTAATATTAGCGAAAACTAAATATTTGCTTAATATAACAAGGTTATTATTCTTTTTAAGAAATGAAAGCTTGTGCATGTTATTAATTTCAACAATTTATACATTTCTGTGTGAAAAAATTGGGCGAATATATAAAAGAATACTATTCAGTGACTGATTGAGGTGAATTATGTTAATTCTCAACATATCTATTTGTGAGGTTCACCCTTATTTCTAGTTCAAGAATCAATTTAGAAACAGTTTACATTGCTTTTCTGTTTGCAGCAGACTGAGATTTATTTTTGTTATACTTTGTAAATTATCTAATTAAATAAAATAACCATCAATCCAATTCGTGCGAGTATCTGGTTTCAAAACAAAACTCTAAAAATATTTAAATTAGTTAAAAATAAATCTAGAACTCATAACCACTAATTATCATTGCACCATACAAGGTTTTGCTAAAATTAACGAGAAACGTATAATTTATTGAAAGAAATGTATGCCGATGAACGTTCATCGCTTGCTCGTGTTTTTGAGTGGTTTCAGCGTTTTCAAGGCCGAGAAAACGTTGACGATGATTTACACCCAGGTCGCCTTTCCACGTCCAAAAACGGAGGACAATATCGAAAAAATAGGTTATATAGTTCTATCTGACCAGTTAAGCATTCGTGTGATTGCTGACACTGCAGGAATTGACAAAGAATCCGTACGGCAAAATTTTTCCACCAAGACAATGCGCCTATTCATTTCACATTGTCTGTCAATAGGTTCTAGTCAAGTTAGACTATCCGCCTTATTCGCCGGATCTTGAGCCATGCAACTTCTTTCTGTTTTCTAAGGGGAAATCTGCGTTAAAGGAAATAAGATTTGGGTCCGTTGAAGCTGTGAAGGAGAAACGGCGCTCGTCCTGAAGGAGCTGACAGACTTCCAGCTCTGTTTCGAATAATGGAAGACTTCATGGAGCGTTGTAGGGATAGAAGAAGGGTGTATATTGGTGATAATAAGTAAATATGTATGACATCAATATAAAACGTTTTGCAGCGTCAGTCTCGTTATTTAATAGCCACACCTCGTAAAATTTATTTGATTTTGTTTTCAGGGGAATCGCGAATATTGTAAAGTCATAATATACATTCAAAGTAATTAAAAGAACAAAGAAATATCGTAATAATTGTAA
The DNA here is from genome assembly GCA_019974015.1 of Nephila pilipes. Taxonomy (NCBI): domain Eukaryota; kingdom Metazoa; phylum Arthropoda; class Arachnida; order Araneae; family Nephilidae; genus Nephila; species Nephila pilipes. The sequence continues at coordinate 47,567 of BMAW01058757.1, read as the reverse complement.
TTACAACTGTGGAATAACCAAAATATCTGAATAAAGTTAATTCTGCCTATTGATTCTTATGTACATAATGGTGTAAGTTACAACTATTCATGTTGATTTGCTTGACTTCAGGCAGCCGTAGATTGAAGTAACCCGTGGTATGGAGAAGATATTAAATTCAATCTGCCGAGTTCTACATTAACGTCCTTCAATAAGCCAAAAAAAAAAAAAAAAAAAAAAAAACGCTGGGGAAATGTATAACAGTAGATGGTGATTAAGCAGAAAAGTGTTAAGAATAATCAATAAAAATTAAGTTTGTGTGTACTGTATACAATTAAACTTTACGATACCGCAGGTTTCTTCAATTTAAAGCTTGCTTAAACCAACAAATCAACATGAATAGTCGTAATTTACAAAATTATGTAAAAAAAGATCAAAATTAATATGTAAAGTAATCTATCGGTTTTCTAGGTATTCGGTCTCGGTTATTTCTCAGTAATGATTAAAACTTTACGATACCCTCCCGTCTTATACTATCTTAAGTAACACTTTGAACATCTTATTTGATGCTAATGGATTAATATCGAAATACGGTAAAGTTCACAACATTAAACATGATTTTGTGCTAATTTTAATTGAATGACCATAAGACAAGGCACCCGTGTGGTGGCCGAGTATGAAAGAATAGTCCCGATGCAGCTTATGCATGTCGTAAGAGGCGAATAAAAGGAGTATCCAATGTCTTGGGGTATAGCCGGACACCCTGCCCCTGGAGATTATATTAGGGATCTGATTTTCCAGGTTGGCGTACCTCAAGGCCTTCTTTATATAAGTACGGGGATAAGGATTCCGAGGGCCCCTAGTGATATTAATTTAACCCATGGAGTTTACTGTCTTTGGTAAACACGTTTCATGCACACACACACGGGATACTCTAGCGATCATTCTCTTATTTCGACCCTCCTTCTTGTCAACCTATTTATATATTTTGTTCAATTTTTTCACACCCCTAGATAACAGCTTTACCTCGTTTGGCGCAGCAGGGCGACATCTGGCTCTTACGCCATTAAAAAATGCTGTCACTCCCTCACCATAAGACAAGGTTTAAAGACAGTCTTCTCATACGACAAGTATCCTAAGCAAACTCAGAGCACATTTTCAGGCAGAAAATTGCACCAAATGTATTTGAGCTCTTGATTTTAGAGTGCGGAAATTCTTTTATTGTACTGTGTGTTTACAAAAGAATATACCAAATTCAAAGAGTTACTATTGCAAAACTATAGAAGTTATAAACTTTTTGGACAAATTAATTAAAAATAACATTTTAAATTGATAAAATTAAAAATATTCAATGTTACCACCACTAGAAACACGAACGATCCACTTGATAATAGAACACTTCTCACTTTCTTCAGTATGTTTGATGTTGCTCTTTTAATGGCTGTAGTTATTCTCGTTTTCAGTCTGTCAATGTTCGCCGGTAATTGTGGAAAAAAACACTTTTAATTAGCCCCTCTTCCACTCCGAATTCGATGGAAGTTAAATCAGGACTTTTTTTTCTGGGGGGGGGGGGGAAGCAAGGCAAGTTCTTTATCTTCTCTGCGATCAATCCACCAAATCGTACCACTCGATATCATTTGTGTTTCCCGTAGTAGTCACAACAATCATTTATAAATTTTATAAGCATTAAAGTGTTGTTTTTAATTCAATTTGTCCAAAAAATACTGGGATTTCTTTAATTTGTAATTATAGCTCATTATGGTTGGGATATTCTTTAGTAAACCTGTATGTGAAAATCCATTTAACATTACAATATAGAAATTAAAACATGAAACTTATATTTTGCACCAAAATAATTAATTGATTTGTAATGAAATCTATAATTCTGTAAGCTTCGCTGCTCTCACTATCTTTCGTTCTCAATCTTTTTCAATCTGTTTTATTAATTGTGTATAAACACACATCACACTCAGAAGCAAGGGTTATTGACAACGGACCTCGTAAATTTCAGTTTTTCTAAAATCGGAGAACTCTAAACTCTTGCATTTTTTTGGAGGGGGGGGACACTTGAAATATATAACATAAGAAACCTTAAGGGAGGAGTTGCCAACATTTTTTTTTAAAATCAAGGGCGCAATCAATCGAAGGATAATGCTCGTAAAAATAACTCAATTACTGACAAGAAAAAAATAGATTCGCGCATTGTGGGCGCGGGGTTGGTCACACTTACTTTAAAGTACTTATTTTATAAAGGAAAATATAGATATTGAAGAATGCAAGCATATTTATTTAAAAGATTTCAAATGTAAACTGAGGGATCGTTGCAGTTTCAGCAATATTTGTACGAATTAATGATGAAGACACTAGTATCTTTTGTTTTCGATTTCTCAGGCTCTCGTGTTTCTTTATTTTATTACTAACCTCGCAGAAAAATGGCATTAATATTAACTTTATGTTCAGTACTTTTTTTTTACTAAACACGGAGTTTCATCTTCAACAGATATCTAGAATAATTATTTATTTAGTGATCATAGTCACGAACTCGCGGCTGGCATTATTTCGGTCGAGTCGTGGGATCGAATACTAATGCCACTAAACTCTTGCCATGTAGCGGAGCTAACGTGTGGTGAACCTTTCGAGGTTCCAAATCCTTCCGTTTAAGTGATGTCGAAGTTTGGAGAGGGAGGTTTCAGTTTAGGTGTCGTCCTCGTCACTTGACAAGGTTCGAAATTACAAAGCTCTACTGCAATAGCCCTTGTATTGCTTTTAAGTGCGATCAATCAATCAATCACTCTTCCCCTGATAATCATTTAGATGTAACTTGCTTTGTTTTTTTGTATAACTCTTTCTAGTATATGACGTCATTTTTCATAGTTATTAGGAGTGCATTTAACTTACATCACCTATAAGACTAAAATGTTTAGTCACCATTTGCATTTGCTGATAATAATCCCAAGCAAAAATTATTTTTCTTTACATCGATTTTTATTTTGCAACAATTTTTAATTCTGTATTTTTTTTTTTTTCACGAAACATCTAAAGTGGCTCCACGGAGCACCCGTATTCAACAGAACAACGAGTTTATTAGATAATGAAATATCAGAACATTATAATAATGTTGTATTTTTTTCCATCTCATAAAGTGTGTCGAATTTGAGGGGACCCATTCTTTAACCTTACGCGAAGCACAGCTAATGTCTACAAACTAACGCTTCCAAACAACTCCACGAAACGGAACGTCCTTGTCCATGAAGTTGCTCTACTCTGCCTTCTACCCAGACGTAACGAATGATCCTCCGACTTTTCTTGGCAGCATCACTAAACCCTCTGCGAACTTCTCTGGCAGGTTAAAAATGAAGGTGGGGGCGCTTTTTGCTTTGCCTACCATTTGGGAAAGTGCTGACGCAACCTTAGAGGATCGCGTAGGACGAAACTTTTGCAGTACCGAAGGCTCTGACCCACGAGCCGGGGTGTACTTCTTCTCTGTTAAATGGTTCTTACCTTGTCAACGTAAACAAGGATAGAGATGGCTTCGGGGATTATTGACGTGACCCTCAGCAGGGATGCCCCGAGCACCCCTTGGGGGTTCAGGCTTCATGGAGGGAAGGACATCGGTTTTCCCTTGGTCATACAGCGAGTGAGTTTTGGTTGGATTTGATTTCACTTATTGCACTGCTTATGGATGGGATGGCAGCTATATATGCAACCGAGAGTTATGTTTGGAATTGTGAGGCAGATAATTATTGCAAAAAGGAACGTCTTTAGAAAGCTATTTTGTTTATTTTTTATATATAAAAAAAGATTAGGATGTTTAAAATGTAAGGAAAATTATGTAAATTATTTCTTTAAAAGTATCAGAAATTTTAAAAAAAAATGTTTATAGAAATGAAGATAAACTTTTTAAAAAAAGATTGAAGATTATTTATTATATAATAATACTTAAAAGAGAAGTTAAGGGTTACTTAACTATGTATAAAAATGCAAATATAATGTTTGTACTCTGAAAATATTATTAGTTATGAGATAGGTAAATTATTTCAAAAAAAGAAAAAAATTCCTTTGTGCATAATTCTTTAGAATGTTTCAGTTATGTCTATTTTTTTTTAAGAAAAAAGTTGAGTATGTTTAAAAGATGATTTTTTTCAATTAGATTTTTATGAAATATGATTATAAAAATTATTAAGAATGTTTATAAAAGATTAAGAAAAATGAATTAGTGAAACTTTAGAAAAGCACCAAAATTTAGCTAGTTAGTAAGATTAGGTTAAAACGTTATTTTTTAAAATTGAAATGTGAATTTAAAATGAAGTAGGATCACTTGTGTTTGCATAAGTGCTTCTTTTTAAATTTTTTGTTTTCCATGCTAGATATAGTTCCAATTAATCACTCGCGTACTTCGTTTAAAAGTCCCTCTCCCACCTTGATAATTATATAAATTAGAGTTTTTTGAAAACTATATTACTTTAAATTAGCAGACAAAAATGTTTAAAATGCTAAAAATGTCTAATTAATGGATTTTTTCAGAAATTAGATTGATAAGAATATGTTTGAAGTACTTGTAAATAATGTTTGCACTATGAAAAGACTGATTTTTCATTCGTTATAAAACAGAAACTTTCCGAATGTTGAAAAGGAAGAGATATTGTCTAGTTCTTATTTTGTTAAAATATTCATTAATAATTTTGTAAATAGTAGCGGTACTTATTAATATTTATCACTTATTATTTTATCACTTATTATTTACACTTATTACTTTATTGTTCATTATTTTTATCAATAACTATTTTTGTCACTTATTATTGTTATTATTACACATCCTATTTTTATAATCACTTATTGTTATTACTACTGAATAGGATTCTGTGCTGAAACTTATTTAATACTAAATCAGTTTATTTTTCCAAGACAATAAAGTAATTTTAATCTGTTAATAAAAGTTACTTAGAAAGAAAAGTTAAAGTGATCAATCATCTAAGTACCAATTCGCTCTTCGAGTGAAAACTAACCAATTCTTCAAATTAGGAACTATTAATATTCAAACTTTCAGAAAGTAATTGATTCTTATTACTACATTCTTGCATATTCGGACTGCAGCCGCGGTAGCCTTGTGGTCCTGGTCGCGGACTCGATGCCGGCGTTTTTTGTCGAGTCGTGGGTTTAAGCTCTGATGCCACTGAAGAACCACCGTTTAACCGAGGCTGATGCATGTTAAATCTTTAGAGGCCCAAAGTCCTCCAATTGGCGTAGTGTGGAAGTTATAAGAGGGGCGCCAGCTCACAGGTATTGTCAGGTCACTTTGCTAAAGTTCAAAATTTCGAGGTCCGTCGCCAATAGCCTTCGTTTTGTTTTTAGTGCGACGTTAATAAATATCAATCAATTAGCATACTCGGATTAACAGCTAGATTTCAACATAATACCAATTGTAAATAAATTATTGTCTTAAAGAAGACATACTAAAGCACATTCAACAGATTTGACAATAACAAGTTTGCGTAAATCTTAATTGTTTCTAGAAGAATTGAAAATACACGATGATTCAAACAGTTATATTTGATTGAGTACTGTTTTTCGAAAGCATTTAATTCTTTCTTGCCATAAACACATTATTAAATATTTTACAAACCTTTTAATTTGCTTAACTTGCTTTTTTAGAAATTTATTATAGTATTCTTCTAACTGTAAATATATTAAAATTCTTAATTGGGCACCTATGACCGAGAATTAAAACCAAGAATTTAGTTAAGCGACTCCAACAACAAAAAGAATCAGTACATTATGTTTCATCACAGTTGTCTGATTAAAATGTTTTATAAATGCTTAATTAGTATTTATTTAACTGTCTCAAAGATCTGAGTTGTTGCTGTTAAAGACATACAAACTAGTGAAATCTACCAATAGCATCAACCGCCTCATTCTCGGTTTATTTAGAGCACTTTAACGAATTATTTCATAAGTTAAATTCAAGCAATTTAATAAACACTATCAATCAGTATTGCTTGATAGTAAATCTATTCATCATTCATCGTCATCTGTATATATAACATTTTCGTTCGATTGTTTAGGCGATGATTCATGAATTCCCTGGCATTGTTGCATCGTCAATGACAATCAATTACGCAGTCCTTGGCTTTTGCTCAGTTCAGTTGGTGGATTAAATAATCCTGTTCTCCTTTCGTTTTCCGGATTATTTTTAGGAGGAACGCCGAAGGAGAACCTCGGTCGCGACCTTCCCAACTAGTCTGGGGTTGTAAGAAGACAAGTCGTTAGCAAAGTTATTCAGGATGTTAAGTTTTACTGAGCGTTATATAAAGAAAATGATTGCAATGTTTGTGCATTTATTTACATCGGAAATTTGGATAACAATGATATAAAAATGTCCTTGTGAAAAATTAGTTTAAAAATGCTTTAACACGGAGGTACATTGATTTTTAAGAAGAAGACAGCAAATATTATTTGATATTTATAGGACAGCATCATAGTTTTTGTAATTTATGAGAGAGTAATAAAAAGTAATGAAAGTTAGCCATCACATTTTATTTCACTAATATTTAAAAAAAATTATAAACACTGAAGATAAAAAGTAAATACAAAAATTAACTTGATTAGAATGAGCTATTGCTTTTATTTAAATGTATTGATTTGTTTTTTGTCATAATCATGCAAAAGGATATTAAGTATGTGTGTGTAGCACAATTCTAAAATTTCAATTCTTCCATTTAAACCATTAAAAAAGTTTGATTATAAATATATATTGACTATAAAACGCATGTTTCGCCAAATTCAATCATAAAACAATAGCTTTTATTATTCTATGACAACAAAATTTAATAAAATGTTTATATTAAATTAACGTCACACTTTCTCAATATAGTTTACATATTTATGAGTAAGCCTATTTTGGATGAAATGTAGTGAAAATATATATTGAATCAATTTGGAAATGTTTTTAATTCTTAAAATGTATATCTATCACAGCATTTATTTTACCATTACATGACAATTAAAAGTTAAATAACTTGTTTTTATAAAATTTATTTTACACAGTAATTTAAATGTTGATTAATTAAATCTATTTTGGACGAAAAATGAGGAAAATCTCTGAATGAATTAAGATATATTTTTAATCTTTAAAATATGTGCCGACCATATGATTATTTTCACAAGGAAAGAAAATTTTACAGTTTTAATTTTTAAAGTTCAGGAAAGCTATTCCTTGGTTTTTTCAATTTAACAAACTATTCATCACATACAGTCCAGAAATTCGCTCCAAATGTTTAAAAACCCTTCTTGTAAATAAAAATAATTAACTCCAAAGGGTTTTCCTATTTCAAAGGGTTTAAAACAGAATTCATTTATATTAGAAACAAATTTGTTAACATAAGTAAAGTAACGTTACATCCATAATGTAAGGTTGCATCCATAAGTAAAATATAACGGGCCACATGTGGGTCTGTGCTTTGCAGAACACTTAAATAGGTTTTGCAAATAAATAATAATATTCCTACATTTAATTGTAGATAGTCATCAAAGCCATAATAAATCAATACAATCACTTAAAGAATTCCACCAACAAATGTAAGTCTTTTTTCACACATTACATTCCTGTTCTGTTCTAATATTGAATCATTCTTATAATAAACTTAAGATTCTTTTTATTTGAAATATAATTTTATTTGATAAAAATAGAATGTTTAGAAAAGAGTTTTTTTTAAAGGTATTTTATTGAAGAAGTTAAAATACAAAAAGAGCTTTTATATTAAAATTAAAATCTTAATGAACAAAAGTAGCATGATTATTTATATTTCATTTAAAAGCGTTTCTTAAAAGTTATTCCTTCAGGGTTCCTGGCGTGTTTAGGTAAGTGAGGGATGCACGACCTCGAGATGACCGAGTGATTTTTCCTTCCTCCCTAGGGGCTCACTGTCTTTTGAAAACGCGAGTGACGCACCTCCAGGATACCCAAGCGATATTTTTTTTTTCGATCCCCTCTCTCACTTTCCAGCTACAACTATACTTCCTTTTCTTAGCGTCAATATCTTTTTATCCAGATCTCAAATATAAAATTAGTTTATGTTTATATATATATATATATATATATATATATATATATATACTAGAAAATTACAAATATTACAGAATTTACTGAAACAATTAGTGTGAAAATATTGAAAAAACCTTAAGCTATTAAGTTAAAAAAATTATCATAATTTAAAGCATGCAAAATATTACAATGTAAAATAGCTATAAATTATTAAAAATTATATAAAAGAATTCAAGAAACCATATTATTCACGATATGTTTAATTCAAAACAAAAATAAAACAAATAATAAAAATGATAACCTAGTTAAATAAACACAGCTTTACCAAAAATCGAAGCAAACCTCAAGAGAAAAAATTTGAGAAAAATTCTAAATTGGAGATGATGTAATTTAAATATTGTTCCAGTCTTTGTACTGAGAATACTGATTTTAAATAGTTCAACGGATCCAATCATCACAGCTTCAATAATACATTATCAATAATGGTATAAACCAAGAATCAAAAAATTCAAATCCTAACAATAATTCAACCATAGAAAAAAGAAAACAAGAAATCGAATGCATGTAAACATAGCAAATAAGCATAAACAATGAAAATCATCTATATTTATTTAAATATGTTTTAAAAAATTTTAATAAAAGAGTTAATAAAATTATATAATAAGAATTATATAATTTTAGTAAAAATTTTAATAACTTTTACCTCCAAATGCAAATATGAAATCAACAAGCAAGACTTCATTCCAATTTGGCCCGATATTACTATGTTTTAATCCTCAAACAATGTTGATTAAAAAGATTGATTTTACAAAACTAAAAAAAATTAATTGCATATGCTACCATTTAAAAATTTTTTTAAAAAAATCTATATCAAGAATATCAAATGAAATACGAGTATTAAAATTTTTACAGTAAATAAACCTACTTAAAATATTAAATTTAAAAACATTTAAAGAATCGTAAAAGAAACTGCTTAAAAATATGTGTCGCTATCTAGAAGCTAAAGTTAAAATGAAAAATAATCTCTCTCTTTCTTTCTCACACACACGCACAATACAGATGTAAAAAAAATGTATCTTTTATTTTTAATTGATATTAATAACTTTAAATGTTTATTAATATAGTTAATTTGCTTTAATGCAACTTGTGATAAATTTCATATAATGATTATTTTTTAGTTTATTACAGCATATTAATTCTCTCTAACAACTTAATAGAAAAAATAATAATAGTACTTCTAAAAATAGAAATACATAAACAGTTAATACAAAAAGTTAGCAAATTTATATGAAATTTAAAACTGTCTTTCTTGCCATAAATATTGCAAATAATTTTATTATCTGTAATTTTCAATTGCATGTCTAAATATAATGTTTCATATTTACTATTAATAGTTTGTGTTACATTTAAATATGTAGAATAAAAAATATAAATTAGGTTTATCTCCAGAAGGCTTAATGTGATCCAAAACAAGTAGATCATCAGTATATCTAAGTATGATTAAATTAATCTATATCAAATGTTTATGTTCATAACAGAGTAAGTAGATATTCGCCAAGCTATCACTCGCAGGTCCACCTTGGGAAGGCCGCGGTAGCCCAGTGGTCAAGTTCGAGGACTCTCAGCATGCGGTTATCGTCGAGTAGTGGATTCGAGCCTTATTGCCATTGAAGACTCGCCGTGTAGCCGGGATTGATGCATATTAAATATGTCGGGGTCCACAGCTCTCTCTTTGGCGTGGTGTAGAAATAAGGAGAAGAAAGTGTTAGCTCAGGTGTCGTCCTCGTCACTTGACCGAGGCTCAAAATTATGAGGTCAGTCGCCAATATTGTCTTCGTGTTGCTTCTTGTGCTACGTTTATAAAATCAACCAACCAATCACCTTGGGGGATATATCCCTAGTTTTTGCTTGATTTTTTTATCTTCATATTTAATATAGTTTTCTTTAAGTACATTGTTAAAAAAAACACTAAAGATTTAAATGTGTCATATGCAGTTAATTCAGTCATATTATAATTATCATAAATATTCTATATATATATATATATATATATATATATATATAAAATGTCCATTGAGTAAAAAAGAACTTTGAAATCATTACTATGAAGTAAATGAATCTTTGTCTTTTATATTCTTTACAATATCTTACTATAATATTCTTTACTATACTTAATACTTTTATATTCTTACTACAATGATAGTAGTTTTACTAAATTCATCAATAATATCTTATAAGATTTTTTGTAATAATTTATCAGCTTCTGTAATATATTATGACCATTTGTAACAGTCTAAATTTAATGGAGTCTGTAAGAGGTTAAAGATATGAGAAAATATCATATATACTATTGATTTGTAATCTTATTATATTTTTTTTTTTGAAAAGAGCTGTTATTCTATTTTTATTTTCTGTGTCACTAAACTTATTTCCTAAATATATTTCTGTATAATTACTAACTTACAAATTATGATATACTGATATACTTCTATATGTTTATTAATTATTAAACTATAATAAAATTTACAAATAACTGTACAATTCTTCGGAACTTTGTCCGCAGAGCAAATAATGAAGCTTTTTTGTAGATCTATAATTGTTTTTCATTATCTTATTTTAGAATATTCTTCTTAATCTCGTTTTTAATATCTTGTTTATTTTAATCTCCTTAGTTTTAAAATTTATATCATAGTGTAAAATAAATGTAATATTCATACTCATTAATCGTAAGAAATAAATTGTATAGTTAATAAATGTAGTATTTGTACTCATCAATCGTAAAAATAAAATGTAATATTTATACTCATTAATCATGAGAAATAAAATATAGAATTAATAAATGTAATATTTATACTTATCAATCGTAAAAAAAAAATGTAGTATTTATACTTATTATAATCGTAAGAAAAATATTTAATATTATACTCATTAAGTGCTCAAACTGGGAAATATATTTAATAGCAAAATGATTAATAAAGTTAATTATTATTATATTAAGAGTAATAAAGTAATTATTATATTAGATCAACCGGAAAGTTCTGTCCATTGGAGATGTGAAATAAAATAATACATTTTTCATATATTCAATGATATTTACTGTACAATATATTTTCAATCGTTCCTAGGATTGATTTTTAAACATTCCAGATAGGGGTCTCGTGAATTAAATGAGAATTTTGCTTAATCAAATCGTCATATGCACTTCTATAATTGCTCGGAATGAAAACGAGTCCATTTTAGACCGGATGATAACTGGTGCTGAAAAATGTATTATTTTCGAATGCATCGAAAGGATAAGAGCACACTTGCAGCATGGCATGGACTATCTGTCCCCTCCACTTTTAAATCGAGATTGAGTCTAAATAAGACAACACTGTGCATAGGGTGGTAAGTCCAAGAATCAATACATTTAGAACTTTTGAAACTGAACAAAAAGCTCATTTCGGAGAGATACTGTCAGCAAATGGATGATTTAAACAAAACATTGAAGAAAAGGGACCGGCGATGTTTAAAATGCAGCCTTTTATACCGCATCATGATAAGGCTGAACCACATGCTGATTTGACGAATCATTAACGAAGCACAGAGCAAGGCCGGGAACTTCTGTAGTATGCACCATAATCCTCAGACCTAGCACTACTCCTCAGACTTTTACTTATCATTTGTTTATCTCCTGCGAAATTTTTTATGAGGAAAAATTCAAAATTGAAGCATACGCCAACCTAGTATTACTTGAGTTCGTCTCTAAAGGCAAGGCATTTTTTCAAAAATGGTATTTTATAAATTACCATCACGCTGGCAAGAATTCATAAGTAACGAAGGAAAATATATTATACAATAAATATTATTAAATGTGTGAAAAATGTATTATTTTCTTTCACTTCACAAACGGACAGAACTTTCCGGTAGACCTAATATTAAGAGAAATCCCTTCTCTTAATACAATAATTATTATTTGAGATCATAATCTTAAAATTTACCCATATTCGTAATATCCTTTAATACCTATATCTTACTATTCCTAAATCCATGTTGTGTTCTTTATTAATATAATCCTTATATTCTGTTCATTTTAGTTCATTCTCATATATTTTATATTATTATTATTTAAATGAAACCTAACCATTTTTTGTTATATTCAAGGATTTTTTAATCGTAATATTTTTAATAAGAAAAATTTCCTTATATTTATAAAAATTATAATTAAAGTTAATCTTATTAAAATCCACTACTAAAATTTAATACACTATTTTTAGTATTATTTTTGATTTTGTATTTATTTACTAGATAGTTAGTAATATATTTAGTAATATGTAAGCATTAACTATCTATCTTGTTATCATTACTAGGAAATTGTTGTGAGAATGTTTTTCTCTCCTTTAAACTAGTAATTTAGTTTAGCAAAAACACTTCTTTAAATTAGTAACTTAGTTTAACCAAAACACAACTTCTTTAAGCTGGTAATTAAAAGTCCCAAAAGTTAGTTTTTTTTGACGAGTTTTGAAGAAACATTTTCGAGCACGATGGATTTTTGGCAATGGCAGGAATTAATTTTGAATACTTAGTTAAGAGGTAGAATGAAAAAAATTGCGAAAGACGATGTTTTCCGGAAAACCTAATACATTTCGCACCTATGGTATTATATTATGTTGGAAATATTTTTTAATATGAGTAAAATTTACTATGTAGAGAGGATTATGTAATACAATATTTATAATGAAAGTATCGGATTAAAAAATTTCTTGTGTGTGAAAAAAGTAACCTTTCCTCCCTATTTTAAATCTGGCCAAAATGTTTCTAAGCCTTTTGATATTTGATTAAATTTTGATACATGATTATTCCCATAATACATATCTTTTTTCTTTGCTATGCCAATTTTTATATATTTCATAATTCGTTAATTAAATCAAAAAAATTTCTGACTTGAATATCATCAAACTCTTATGAAACTGTTTTAAGAATTAAAAACACATTTATTAAACATTAAATTTTTTTAATAAGTAAGTAATTTTTTTGCTTAAAAACTGTTCAATTTACTCATTTTTTTATTATATATTTCTATAATTTTACTCTATTCATAAATTATTTAAAAATTAATTTAATAACATGAATTAATTTTCTAAATTCTTGAAGTATAGTATATGTAAATAATTTAAACTTAAATTTTTAAATAGTTTATATGCTTATAGAATAAAAAAGACAAAATTTGTTAACATAAAAATCGCTTTTGTTTAGCTTAAAAAGTGATTATACTTCCAACTAGAAAATTTAAACCCAGAAAAATTTCATTATTTCGATTTTTTTTCTATCAATGAAGTGTTGATGGAAAAGTAATCTTGATTGTTCTATAAATTCTTAAAATATCTGAACAATTGCCAGATATCTCTTAATTACTTTTTGTTTCATTCAGTGTGGCATTTCATTTATCAAATAGGCTATTTCCGTAGCATGATGTATTTGGTAGCCCTCATGTAAACTAAAAAAAAATTTCAAAGTCATCATTTGCGCAGGTATATAACAGTCAACTGCTGCCATATAAATAATCGTTGAAAACACAGACGTGAGGAACTCGACAGGTTTCCGTGCGGAAATTAAAATAAACTAAAAAAAGGATTTAAAAAATCTGTTGGTAAAAAATATTCTAACATTAGTAGTAGTGCTATTAGCGGTGTTTAAAAATAGACAGAAAGGGTAGCTATTTATCAAATAAAAGTGTCTGGGATTAGAAGTTTTTTTTTTCCTCTGAATTTCTTATGCTTTTTGATTTAAGGTAATAGGTGCAGATTTTTTTTAAAAATATTTCAAAGAACTAGAACAACCTGGTCCAGAAACACAGGTGTTCTTATATACAAAAATAAGTTAATCATATTCAAATAGCTGTAGAAGAAATGGGAAATCACACATAACAAAAAGTACAGTATAAAATCGTACCAGTAAAAAATTTGTTAATTTTGAAGTAAGAAAAGCACTGATTATAAAATGTTTTCTTGAAAATTAACACATTTTATTTTGGCTTGTATGTGCAAAAATAAACAATAAATAAAGATTTACTTGTTGTTGGAAACTACGATTAATAATTTCTAAGAATATCGTTTGATAGATTAATTTTATATTTTTCGTAATGTTGTTAATAATTATATTTGTTTGAATGAAAAATCGTTTTCAAAAATATAATAATTGTTTTCACAAATGTAATGTGTTAAAAAGTTGATGACAATTGTATTTCCCCAGTTTAGAATTCTGGTAGTTTGTTTTATTATTTTCAGATTGAGAATCTTACTAAAGCCAATTTTAGAACAAATGGTAAAATCTCTTTAGTTATTTTGTCAAGTTGATCTAATTATTCATACAGTCTTTATGAAACAGTATTTTTCTAGTGAGTTAACTGAAAATATTTAATGCATAGCTCATTGCAATAGGTATGTTTTAGTATTTGTAGCAATATTTTATACTCACAGAAATAATGTACATAGGCAAATTGAAATTCTATATATTTTGCTTACTGTTGTTGAAATTCTATCGTTTTGCTTACTGTTGTTGTTAATGGTGTGCGCTTTGAATGATTTTTAAATAACACATATAACATAATTAAAAGACCATTTTTGAGCAAATGTTTTATTTACCTTAATAGATTTTTCATGAAAATGTAATATTTCCTGTTGTGCTTATACACTTTTTTTAGGAAAAGTTTCTATGATCCGTTTTTAAAGCCACAATGAAAAACAAACCAGGATTATTTGCTGATATTTATCAATTTCTAAACTATTTCATGTAATATATCAAAACAATTAATCAACTAGCAAGAAAGCATACACAAAATTAGGTTTAGATTTGAACAGGAAATTATATTATTTTCTTATTGAAGATAAGGAAAAGCTAGAAAAAAACATATTTGAGAAGAATATTTATAGGTGAAATACGGGTATTTGGATACTTTGGAACGAAACCGACCGATTTTGGAAGTTTAGTTTGATGAAGTAAAAAAAAATGTACCGTAGAGAAAATTTGAAGTAATTCATTATACAACAATTATAATATTGTTAGGCGAAATAAATTTGAGCTTTCAATAAATAAAAATTATTATAATAGTAAAAATATTGGTTGAATTTTAGCTTAGTTCAATATTAAAGGAGCCATTTGTATTTTTATTTTATCATTTTTTAAGAAGAATAGTTTGGTTGCAGGGTTTAGAATTACAAGAACGAAGTTTTTAATGGAACAAGGCTTAAATTCTTTTAAAAATTTAAATTTTAACATAAAACATTTTTATAACTTCTTTTTACACACTTTGTAAGAGAATTTTTCATCATTTTCTTTTATGCAAGAAAAGTATCCTTTTTCGTATTGAAATATCTTTTTCCTAAAACATGTCTATGTTTAATTAGTATTTTTTTTTAAAAAAAAAAACCAGCATCGCAGACTTAAATGTAAAATACAAAAAAGAAACAAAATGTATTTTTTTTCATATTTGAAATTAAATTTAAATTTAAATGTCCACTATATCATACATAAAAAATCAAAAATAATTAAATATATTTTATATGAAAAATAAGTTTCCCCGTGATATGTCACCTAAAAATAATCTTAAAATCTTGAGATTTTTCCAATTATCTTGTAAAAAGGGGGTGAATGACGTATTGAGAATTTAAAGCAGCACACTTATTTTTAAATTAATCTCGCTGTCAATGTACTTTCTTGAGTTATAATACTTGCGTTTATAAGTTTATTGAGAATTAAATATTTTTTTTAACTAGTTATTTATTCAACATCCCTTTCAGGGAATTGATATTATCAACTTTTTTACGATTTATGCAGTAAGATAGATTTTAACAACCTTCTGTACAGAGGTAAGAGAACTATTGGTGAAGGGCCTTATAATTAATAGTTTCACAGTCAAGTGTGACGAGGATAAGATTTGAGCTATGATCGCACTCTGTTATCTTCCACTCACCACATTAAAGTCTATAGTCACCCAAACTTTTCAAAAGAATATGTTCTTCATGGGATAAGAGTCGAAACCATGACTTGATTTGAATAGTTATTGCCTGCCATCATAATCACTCGGCTACTAAGATGGCGTTTAATCTAGATACCAGAGTTCAATTTATTTTACTGTGTACTTAGTTTTTATTCTATTAAGAGAAATAATATATATATATATATATATATATATATATATATATATATATATATAAAAAGCGAAATACCACTGACTGACTCATCACGAGATCTCAAAGACTATACAACCGATTGACTTGAAACTTATCATAGTTACTCATTTTGCGGTGTAGACGCTCACTAGGAACGGATTTTACGGAAGTCTTATCCAAAAGTAATTTTCCTCCGTTAATCTACTCTTATCCGTCGGTTATGTAATTTTGGCGACTTTATCGCCAAAAATGATACGACCGACGCCAAACGGAATATTTTTTTATAAGTATACTGTGTATTGTCACGAATTAAATTTACTTGGTGAGATTGAAAAATAGGAAACGTACATATTTAGCGATAGAAATAAATGAGTTTGGAATAAATTCAGTTTCTGAATTTGGGATGTAGTTCAGCTCCAAATCTTAGCTCGATTTTGAAAAATACTAAAATTGAGACTTTTTATGATGTAGCACACAAGCAAGACAATCTTCGTTTACTGAAGGACCTCGCTACATGCATGAACGAACTGAAGAGGCTTTGGCATACGTAAGATATTTTGGACGTCCCGACTTGCATGACTTTTTTTCACAGATTGCAGTCATTTGCAATCCTAAATGGTCCGAAATCAAAATATCTTGAGGCAAGGACAAAAATCTTATGATAGACAGGATTCCATTGCGAGGGTATTTCATTTGAAAGCTAAGCACATAATGAATATTCTGACAAAAGGTTGCAGCTTTGGCAATACTAGGTGTAACATATTTACGGTGGAATGAATTTTATCCGAATTATAAATATATGAAGTGACTTTTTACTAATTTTTTTTTATTTTTCTCATGTATTTGAATGTCGAGGATAACCATTATTACAGACAAAAAATTTCTTAAAATTTGAAATTTAGATTATCATTAAAGTTTTAAAAATTGAAAATTTTCTTGAAATCCTACGTATAGGTTACAAAATATTATATTATCGTCTGTCCAGCGAAACGGACGGGTATCAGCTAGTATATATATATATATATATATATATATATATATATATATATATATAT
>BMAW01058757.1:0-24116 GCA_019974015.1 Nephila pilipes | reverse complement strand
GGAAATAATAATAAATTGTAATAATGTAAAGAAATAATAATAAATTGTAATGTAATGGAAATAATGATGTAAACGGATTTATATATTCAAATGCAGAAAAATATGATGTGTTTATAACTATTTAAAGTTAATTCCTTAAGTGTCATTAGTATGATATACTTCACCTTTTCATTAGGTTCTAATTTAACTTTAGAACTTACAAACGGCGTTCGGATGTTAATCGGCGTCAGGGAGACGAGACAAGTGACGATACATTTATTTCGAGTCATCAGTCATGACGTAATATTTCTTTTCAGAGGGAAAACTGATGGTGAAAACACACGAATACAAGAGAGAGTAAAAAAAGCATTCTAGTTCATATTTAGAACTTTTAAATATAATACTAAACTTTAAAAAAAGCTCATTTAAATACAAAAAATATTTGTTGTATATTTGAATGCTGAAGTTTTGGCGATTAAATAAGTTTTTTTTTTTTTAGTTTCGATGAATATGTTCACAAATTCCGTTCCGCGCCATCAACCTACAGCATTTACTTCTAGTATTGTTCTGCACAATGATCGTTTATTGGATTGATGCTAAATGCATGTTTCTCCAGCCTTAAAGTAAATTTCTCGGCGATTACAATTTTGATAAAAATAACATTTTTATTTCTTTTCTTTCATGAACATCCACACCCCCTCCAAAAGAGAACTTTAAACCTCGACCAGATTTCACGGGCAACAGCCCCGGATACACAACGGGTCTTCAATGCCATCAGTGCTCCAACCTACGACTTTACGAAAACCGCCGTCCATGAGTCCGCGACCATAACCGCAAGGCTAATGCGGTTAGCGGACGTTTAGAAAGAAATAGGCAGTCAGGAATGTTCTATAAACAAACATCGTAAAGTCTTAATAATTATCCCGGGAATCTTGAATTTCTGATTATTACAAATAATCGATATAGAGAAACTTAAATTTTTTTTAATTATTCTTAATACTTCTATGTGTAGTCCCTATCCAGAGTCACTCATTTCTCTCAGTGTTTCTTGACCTTTCGCAGGCCGTCATTGTAAAATTCAGCAGATTGAACTCTACCTTCTCTATACAGTGCGGATTAACTCAATCTACGACTTCCTGAAACCAAACAGATCTACATGAATAGCCGCAATTCACAACACTACGTGTCTAAAGATAAATTAATATGCAAAAGAAATTTTATTCAAATATCTCGTTATTTCTTCCTAATTATTGAAACTTTACGCTCCTATATGACTCCTATGACTAACTGAAATACCCAGCGTTGGCGTAAAAATTGCAGATTTCCTTGGTAAAATTTCCTCTCTGCGTGTAAGAGCAATTTCATTCCCAAAATAGTTACTCAATCTTTACCAATTCTTCCTTACCAATGAATGCATAAAATGAAAGACTTTTTATTATTCGCTACAAAAGAATAAGAGAAGTTTCTCCTTTCACGTGATTCATTTTAGATGAATTTTTTCTGTATTCCAATAAGAGCAATTTAAGAAATTTCCACCTGTAGCATATTTTTGAAAATTATTAGAGAAAGCAAGCGCAAATAATGACGCAAGAGAATACGTACTAATACATATTTTTTATTTTATTTATTACATTTTCAATATATGTTATTAAAAGTCAAAATTTAAAAAAAGTACATGTGTGTTAATCCATACATCAAAAAGTATTGATAATAGTGTATTTATACTTGATAATATACGGGTTAAATATTACCTTTATTACACAAATGTTAACCAGAAATGATCAAATTTTAGAATTTATAAAATTTAATAAAATTTAATTTTCAAGATTTTAAAACTTATCAAATATTACAAAGTATTTATTTAGTTTTCCAATTCTGTAATAATTGTACTGAATCTGGACTAAATTTATATCACTGGTATAGATTCAAGAAGCGTGAAAAAGTCAAAATGACAAATGGCGATCCAAGAACTAAAACTATCGTTTGATACAATTAGATAAATTCACAAGCTTTTCATTTTAAGAAGTAAAAGAATAGTATAGGTTAAATCTTGGAGAAAATAAAATACCTTAACAACTTAAACAGAAATGAGTAAGATAATGTAAGTTGCGCTGAATTAATCTCTACGTTAGACATAATTCTGAGTCTCAAATCGTTCCATTCAAATCAAAATCCGCTTAACAACTATTTTGGTTGTTGGGGTTGATCCTGATGAAATAGCGCGATTGAAAACACCAATACCTTTTTCGATTGCTTTCACGACCGCAGTGTGACTGCGGTAGCCTAGAGGTCATTTCGCGGACATTGTTTTCCACGAGACGGGGTTTCGAGTGCTAATGCCTCTAAAGACTCACCGTGTAGCGGGGCTAATATACGTTAAATCTGTCGAGGCTCGAAGTCTTCTAGTTGACGGAATGACGAAATTTGGAACGGAAAGACGAGGTTTCGTCCTCGTCGCTTTAGCAAGGTTCAAAATTACGAGGTAGTTGTCAGTAGCCTTCATGTTGCTTCAAGTGCGAAAAAAAGTTAATAAACGATCACTCATTCCATAAATACCATAAAATACTAAGGTTGAAAAGGAAGTTTATATGAGATCTTAAGATAGTTGCATATATTTCTTCGTACATGAATGCGATAGAAGGGAATCAAATTATTTATACAAAACAAAAACTAAGGGGAAATTTTCACAATATTAATTAGCATAATTCTTGAACTGATGTAGATGAGGATGATGTAGAAATCTGATGATAAACTTCACACAACTGTAATACATAAGCTCTTAAGATGTGATTTTTGAAGCAAATATCTTAAAAACATAGAATCGGATGAAGGAAGTAGAAATCTCAGTGCTAAGAGTGAGAGAAAGCTATAATTGCGTTGACTTAAACTGATTTGGCGGGGATTCAAATTGAATTCTGTTTCGAAATGATTCTAGATGCTCAGTTTATTCTAAAAGAAATGACGTCATCTATGAGTCAAAGTGTTTACTCTGAAGCATTAAGAACAACTCGTATAAATTTTCCTGTTTTATTACACTTGTTAAAACAGTTTAAAATAAGAAATACAATATATATATATATATAAAGTATGTTATTAAGTCCATTGATGTCTCCTGTAAAAAGGTTTTATAAAATTCATGGTTTAGTTTTGAGTTCGTTCAATGGTTATTATTTTCGAAATGAAATCGAAAACGGAACAACTGTGGAAGATAACCTGTTCATAATCTGGACTTTTCTCACAAGAATCTAAATTATCATAGTAATTTTCAATTGTAGGATAGGTTAAAAGGCAGCGTGAACTTTGAAAATTCATACAAAGAGAGCAATATACATATCGGAAGTGCAATTTGTATTAAAGACATATCTGGATGTGGGATTTGTCAAGATGCATAATTAAGAATAAGAATTCTTGCTGACGTCCCTATCGATAACTTTTAAAACTACAGCATATTTTGATGTTATAAAATATGTATATTCTGGCGATGATATTAGTGAAAATATCGGATTTCTGGATTTCGTTACTTGTTCTTTTTTTTAGAAATTTTATGCGAAATTTCTGTCCGTGTTTTTTAAAGTCATATTAAGGTTTTCGTCTATCAATCTTTTTCAATTGATGAACGTAATGTTAATCCTATGGAACTTCTACTTTTGTTCTCGAATCTAAGCTATTGCATTTCTTTGAAATCAATAAAGTGTATCGGGAAAAGCAAAAAAACTATGAAGTTTTCACTGGAATAACATTTTTTCTTTTGATTTTGAAAACATCTGTAAATATTTTTAAAGAACTAAAACTCCACAACTGCAAATCATTAAAATAGATATCATCAAAATACTATTTTCGAAAGTCTTAAGGTAAATGTAATTCCTCAGGATGTTTTCAATTCCTCAATATAATTTACTCTTTTGGATACTCTTATTGAATTGAAATAAAAAAAAAGCAATGGTATAAATTTGAGGAGAAACATATAAATTACGTACGGTTAACAGAACGTTCTGGAAGTCAAAATTGTTGTTACGAGGGTGGTTAAAAAAGTACCTGTATTTGAAGACAAATGGCATCAATAAGGTAAATTGTTGTTACCAAAGAATGCTGCCATCTATTAAACGGAGTCTAAACAAATTTGATATTGACTCACATATTAGTTTTGATTTAGCAGTATTTTTCTTCCAAATCAAAATTTGATTGCTGACGTGTAGAGTTATCACCGTCGGTGAGATTATTATACACCGAAAATCAAGTAAAAATCAAAACGTTAGTTTATTTCTGGTGAATCTTTTCCAAAAAAAGGCGAAGATGGTATTATTGATCAGAAATAGTTAAGAATTTTTGAGGTGCGAAAGACGTCAAGACCACGAAAACGAGTAAATGAGACCTAAACAGCTTAGTTAGTCCTAATGCTTATTAATACAAACCCTTTTTGATGTTACGAACACCATT
Organism: Nephila pilipes; assembly: GCA_019974015.1. Classification (NCBI taxonomy): domain Eukaryota; kingdom Metazoa; phylum Arthropoda; class Arachnida; order Araneae; family Nephilidae; genus Nephila; species Nephila pilipes. The sequence goes on along the minus strand of BMAW01058757.1, from coordinate 19,700 downwards.
TCATGGACTTTCTAAGGACTTATTGAACGACTGTCGTAAACAGGAGACACGACAAAAATTTTGGCGACATTTGGAAGATGTATGCCAAAAAATAAAATTACCACTTTTCATCAAAATAACCTCTGAAAGAGATGAATATCAATATGAGTATATATATATATATATATATCAATTTAAAAAAAATTGCATTATTTTTAACCTTAAAATTCTGAATAACCTCCTTTAACTTGAACGCTTACAGTACAATAAAGATAGAGAAAAAATTGTTGATAAATATAACTGTTGATATTTTAATTATAGAATATCACATTTTTCATGATATGAAACATTATAATATATATGATCAAATCCTTTTATAAATTCAAAAATAATAAAATAATTTGCTTTTTTTTAAGAGTATACATTTTTTAAACCTGCATCGTAATTGCATAATGTAGTTTTTATCCAATTTAGGAACTGTTCATTACATTGGATCAAATATCATTTCGTCATTCAAATGTTAAATCAACTAGTTTATCAGAGGTTAAATAGAAATGAGGGGAAATTCTGCACACAAATCGAATTGAGCATTTAAAAAATTACATAATGAAATGTGAAACTTAGAAGAAGATGTACTTCTTCAGGAATCATCTATGTTTTTTGACCATCGTTCTCTCTCAATTATGCTTAGAATTTGATAAGTCTACATCCCTTATTAAGCTCTATAGGTATCGCAAAATAGAAAAGAAAAAATTATAATAATCCTATAGTATAACAATTTTTACCATTAATATTATCTTGCAATACCAGTAATCTAAGATTCATCGTTAAACAGCTTATGATTGAAATAATCCAAACAATTATTAGATTATTTTCTCACTATTTTCCTTAGAATATCACAAGTCTACGCCCTTTATTACACTCTAAGGGTATTACAAAAGGGAGAAGAAATAATCATACTTGCTCTATAATATAACACTTTGTCAATATCATTATCTTGGTAGTTCTAGAAATCCTATGATTTCATAGTCAGATAATGCATGATAAAATGAAGAATCTTTTTTGAAAATAAGCAATAGTGGTTTTATTAAGAAGTCTATAGATTGAAGTAGAATTCAAATAACATAGATAAACTAATGTCGAAAAATTGGATAATTTTCGAAGAAAGGAATTTTATTAAATTAAATTTATAAGAAATCGATTTAAAAGTCGAAAAATTCGAAAAAGAATCCATTTTCATCATGTGGAATAGAAACCAGAACATAGCTATTATATTGGTCACTGAACTGGCATAAGTCTTCAAAAAATGAAGTAAGTAATTCTTGAATATTTTAGGAAGTCTGAAATCATTTCATCTTCGCAAGAGCAATAAAGCAAAAAAAGTTACGCAGGAAAGAAGATACCCTACTTAAGATTATTTTATCTTAATTTTTTAATAAATTATGTCATATTTTATAATTATCCCATTAGCAATTCGAAAATAGAAATGAAGTAAAATAAACTATTTAGGGTTTTTACTAGTTATCACATTCTAAGATAAATAACTTAACCTACTTAAAAGCTCGTAATAACTTCTTCGGCAGATGGTATCAGACGAAAATGTATCAACATCCCTGATGATGATGGTTCTAATGAGGGTGTCCTGAAAAAACCGTCTGCATTTTTTAGCTCTGGTGGATATTTCAGAGATTTGCATTTTTCTTTCCTTCGTCTAGGCTTATTGAAATCAAGCCAAAATGCCAATGAACAGCAGATGGGATAAAAAGTGAAAAAGAAGGAAATGAAAAAATGAAATGAAGATTAAATAACAGAAAAGTTATGAGATTGTTGAACTGTGTGAGTTAGAATATTTTGTGGAAAGATTCAAATTAAATTTAATCTATTGAACATCACCGTTTCGAACACTTAACCTTATATAGTTTAACTAAGTGAAGGGTTTGTCAGTTTTTAATTTCATTGAATCTCTTAATGGGACGAACTGTATACTCCATACATTGTAAAAGTCTGAGTTTGTAAAATATAACAATTTAGATACCTGAGGGTAATACGGATGCTATTATTTTAAACCGATATTGTGATGGATATAATGAATTTGAAAAAATGAAAAATTTGTGTTTATTAAAACAATATTTTCTCTTAACGTTTTTTCCCGCAGTAGCCTAGTGTCTTGGTTGTGGCCGGTGCTATTTCATCTAATCATCCTATTCCCTCTAAAGACCCATTATACCATGGTGCTGATACATGTTAAATCTGTTAAGGTTTCAGATCCTCAGGTTGGAATGGTATAGAAGTTTGGATAAGAAGGTGCCAGCTCAGATGTCGTTTTCGTTACTTGACCGAGGTTCAGAATCACGAGATCAGTCGCCAATAGTCCTCCTGTTGCTTCTCAGTGCAACGTTAGTAAAACAATCAATCAACGAATTTTTTCAGTTGTTGAATGAACTTCGGTTTTCGCTTTCAAAATTAAAATTTTGTTCAATGCAACTATATATATATATATATCTTTTTATCCACCTTACTAAAATTTGATTAAAATTTATAAAAACTCACTTGGAACTGATTTTTTAGATGTTAATTTAAAAATTGAGAATAATATGATTATTAGTAATATTTATGATAAGAGAGATAATTATAGTTTCCATATTAATAAAGTTCCTTTTTTTAATAGCAATTTATGTTTAAATATTTTTAGAAGCATTATAATATAATTTTTACTTGAAATATAATTAGTTAATATGCTTTCCAATACTCAAAATAATTTAAATAATTTTTTTTCTGAATGTAATAAAACTAATTTTCCTATTAATTTTTAAAGAGAAACTTATAATATAAAAACTGTAAAATTGCTGAATTGATTTTTTGTTGTTATGATTTTTGAATTTTCTGATAATTTTGTTAAATTCTTATTTGAATTTGTTTTTCCCTCTCCTTTCTCTCTCTTTCCTATATTATAATTTTCTTCATTTATAATGTTTTACTTTTGAATTTATTAATTATTTTTCATTTTTTTTTATTTGCTATTCAAATGATTCCTCAAAATGTATACATGTTCTTAAAATATTTTCATTTTAGATTTAGTTATGAAATAATTTGATAAATGACACACACATTGTTGTATTCTGTTTCTATGCATTTTTAAATTTTGTTAAAAAAAATTTACGTCTTAGAGCATTTCCTTTTTTAAATTTTTGATTTTGTAATTTCTTGTTTATAGTTTTTTCAATTTTCTTAATTATTGTATTGGCCTCTTATTGTTTTGTGAGTATTTATAGAATTTAGAGTTTGCATTGAGGCAACATTTAAAAATAGTTCTTTTTATAGTTATATCTGAGTGACACTGAGCCTGAGTTACATAATTGACTGAAACAGCAGTCCAAAAACCTTTATGCAACAACTATTAGATAACTCATAAAGAGATGAGATCATTGTATCAAAGTAAATGACGATAATGTAGAGCAAGTATGTCCAACTCGCGGCCCGTGGGCTACATGTGATCTACACTGAATATCTTTGCGGCCCAACCAACATAACTGGATATAACATAAATTTACTAAAAAAAAAAAAAATTATCGTAGTTTTTTTTTTTTTAAAAATTTCTAGCTATGTTCTATTTCTGATAATAACCAAAGCATTCATCAACAAACTGTAATCACTGTGTTAAATTCGTGTTAAATCACCGTACTATTCCCCCATTAATAGTAAAAAATAATTTAGCAGCCGATAGTAACAAGCAACCATTGGCGTTCTGTGGAAGTTTAGAAAGGTAGGTGCCTGCTCAGGTGTCGTCTTAGTCACTTGCATGAGGCTGAAAATTACAAGGTCTGTCGCCAATAGCCCTCATGTATCTTCTAGTGCTACGTTAATAAAACTAATCAGTAAATAAATCTTTTTTTTTTTAAATTGGGATTTGTAAAATTCTTACATACTTACCTTCTTAAGACCCCTTCTTAAATATAAAAGACTTTCCAGTAATTCACAAAGGGATGTATCATCATGACATTAGGAATATTGTGTCTACAAGGGAAGTTATATAATAAGATCGGAGAGGAGGAATCTTTTATGTTGAAAAACTACAAAAGGTTGCTTGCAATCTGGTAAGAATTTATTACTTACGAATGCTAAGAAAACTACTTTATTTTACAAAATTCTTCCCATTGTTAATTTCAAAATGCAATTCTCTCTAGGTAATCCGACAGATATTGAACCAGAGCACAGCCGGACTATCGTAATCGCCGAGTTACTGGAAAATCCGTAATAATAACGCATTTAAACAGCAAAATATATTCATTATTGTACAAAATGTAACAAAGTACACTAAAGTAAAATGTTGAAAAAAGTGAAGCTCTACATTTTTTTATACTGACAGCCTACATTATTCCATTTAATTTGGTTTAGTTTTATTAATGTCGCACTCGAAACAATATGAGGGCTATTGGTGGCGGACCTCGTCATTTTGAACCTCAGTCAAGTGACGAGGACGACATCTGAGCTGGCATCCCCTCTCCTAACTTCCACTCCACGCCTACAGGAGGACTTTTGAACCCGACAGATTTAACGTGCATTAGCCTCGGTTACACAGCGGGACTTTACTAGCATCAAGGCTCGAACCCGCCACTCTACAAAAACCGCTGGCCCCGAGTCCGTGACCATGATCACTAGGCTACCGTGGACACATTTATTCTATTGAAATAGAAGGCGTATAATAAATATTCTAAGGTTTGTATGTCTCTGTAAAAATACCGGTTACTGAAGGGGGGGGGTCAGGAAGTTGAGGTACCGGATTAAAGAGAGAGGGCCGTGTACAAGGTGTAGCAATTAAACAACGAAACTGAAGCTGTAAAACTTTTTATTTTGATTTCATTTATATATTTACTTACTATCATCTTCAATATATACCCCTCCTCTATCTCTACGATGCTCCATGCGAATCTTCCATCGTTCGAAACAGTGCTGGAAGTCTTCTGTCAGTTCTCCTTCAGGACACGCGCCGTTATCTCTTCCACAGATTCAACGGACTCAAATCTTATTCCTTTTAATTCTGATTTCACCTTAGGAAACAGATAGAAGTCGCATGGCTCAAGATCCGACGAATAAAGCAGGCTGTCTAACACTGGGATGTTGTACTTGGCTAGAAATCTTTTGACAGACAATGTGGAATGAACGGATGCATTGTCTTGATGGAAAAAATTGTCGTATGAATTCTTTGTCAATTCCTAGTCTCAGCAATCGCACGAATATTTAACCGACTCAGATCGAACCAGATTACTGATTTTTTCGATATTGTCAACTAGTTTCGTCGTGGAAAGACGAATTGGGAGTGAATCATCTTCATCGTCTTCTCGGTCAACTTGAAAATACTTAAGCCATTCAAAAACACGTGCACGCTTTTAAAATTCATTACAATGCATTTGTTTTAATAAATTATAAGTTTCAGTGGTTGTTTTCCCAAGTTTCATGTGAAATTTCACACTTATTATTTTCCCGGTGAAACAAAAAAAAAAAAAAAAAAAAAAAAATCCTAGTGCGAACGTAGGCTACAGGTGAACGGATTTGCTTATAGAAACGAAGGACACTGCATTCGAAAAAGAAGGCTTCATGTTAAACAGCTGACGGTCGCGGACATTTAGCGCATGCGTACTTCTTCTGCAGCAGCGTCAGTCTCGTTTTTAATAACCACACCTTGTACATCGATTCTATTAACAAGACAGAGAGAATACAGTCAAATAGGAAAGATTTTGAAATATTTGCCTATATTGTACCCTTTTGGATTGAAAATTGGATTTTTGATCACCGTATTCAAATTTGTCAATAAGTCTAAATCTTAGCCTTTTTAAATTGCTTTCATTTTAACGCTATGGTAAATAGAAAATTAACTGCAAGCATTTATTATTACCGTATGTACTTGATGATATTTAAACGCTTTATTTACTAAATTATGTGTTTGAAAAAATACAACATTTGATAAGACTCAAAAATTTACTTTTATGGCGTCTTACACAATTGATATCTTAATAAATTCGGTTCAATTTATTTTTATATTGTTTCGAAGTCTCTGAATTACGAATTTTTTTTTAAACCTATTATTAATGTATTTTTGCAATTTTAAGATTAACATGAGTTAGAAATTTCAACAGAAATCTTATGCAATAATTTCGACTATTAAATTTTTTTCTGAATACTCTGTATAATTAGAATTCCTTTTTAAAAATTTAATAAGAGTCTTTCAGTTCAGGTATAAAATCATTATCTTAAGACGTTTCTTTTTGACGAAGAACCGTTTTTGATTAAAACACAGAAATTTTTAACTTTTTTTGAAATAAAAAAAAAATTGTTTTTCAAAAAATGTTTGGGATAAGTATTTTTAAAATTTTATTTTCTTCTTTAATTTTTTGCCGTTGTAGCCGAGTAGTCACGGTTGCAAGCACATGGCCGGTATTACTTCTGTCGAGTAAAAAATTTGAGTCCTGATGTCATTAAAGATCCGCCGTGTAGCTGGACTGTCGAGGCTCCAAGTCGCCCTCTAGCGTGGAGCGGAAGTTTGGAGTGGGGAGACGCAGCTCACATGTTGTCCTCATCTCTTGATCGAGGTTCAAAATTGTGAGGACCCTTCCAATAGTCCTTATGTTGCACCTTAGTGAGACGATAAGAGCAAACGATCGACCAATCTTTAATTCTCTTAATCTAATGGATTGAGTTGCATCAGTTCAATTCAATACAGTATCCAAATACAGTAACAATTATATGAAAAAAGTGTAAAGTTTATGACAAAACAATAATTGAAATATGTAACCAATATTAAAAAATGTAAAGTAAAAATACGAAACAAAGCATTCTTTACGGAAGTAGGAATTACTTTTATTTTTATTTTGTAAATTATTTTTTATTCCGTTTTATTGATCTTATCGACCAGTAATTTACCTGAGTTATTTAATCAAAAATGTGTATAGTTGATTTGAAATTGACTTTATAGTTTAGTTTGTAACAGCGTTTTCTGATGAAGTAGAAAGGAGGGATTGTTGTTCGACATTATTTAGCTTTACGTGGTTTTAACTTAGAATTAAAACGATCTAGATATAATTTAATAAGTTTATCTTTGCGAACTTAGCAACTCATATACATTATGCTTTCTGTTAAACTATTATGTTTACCTCAAATTTAGGCTTACTTTAGATTTGGCTCTCGAAATGAAGGTTATTGAAGACATTTAAATGGGGGGAAAAGAATTGTTCTGTAGTTCTTAACTTCTTAACTCTGGAATAATAATAGTAATTTCGACTTACAAAAGTTATTCAAAGAGTTCATATGTTGGATGATATATGGGGATTCTAGGGCAGGAGGATGTTACCATTTTGTTCTACTATCTGTTAAATGACGTCAAAACAAACGGGACACTTATTTATAAGTTAGTTTGATTTGAACAACCAAGGCACCAAGCAACAAAGAAAACAATGGATTGCTTCCTGTGAATCTACTCCGAAGACGAAGCAGCCGGACAAAAAAGTTATCGAGACACTGTTTTGGGAGGCCAACGGCGTACTACTCATGGATTTCATAGAAAAAGGGAAAACGATCACTGTACAGTAGTTAATACAATGAGTTACCACATTCCTAACATGGGTACTTTTAGAAATCCCCCCTTCCACATATATGAAGCGAAAGATTGCTATTTTTTTAATTTTAAGAACATTCTATGATAAATGGAACTGGTTGATTTTTGATTGATTGGTTGTTTATTAACGTGCGAAGTTTGATTGTTTATTAATATACTGAGAGGGACTTCTTAGAAAAAGGGAAAACGATCGCACAGGCCAATTCTATAGTGAACTACCCTTTCCCCATTTCTTCTATCTCATTTCCTATTTCTAACTCGGATACTTTTTGAATGCCATCGAAAAGTTCAAATCTCTTGCAATACAGCACAGAAGGCTTCACTTGATAATGGTTAATTGTGGCCTAAATTATTTCGAAAGCAAGAATTTGAACAATAGCTTGTCTCTCCTCCAAATGTTCCGTTTCAGAAGGATGAAAAAGAAAAATCATCAAGTCACCAAGCCAATCTTTGATAAAATAATTTCCCAATGAGGATGCATCTTATTAAAACACTGAAACTGAATCATATATAACAAATATCCTTTTCGTAGTTAACATGAACTTTATGAGTAAGTAGAAACAATGTTTATTTCTTCAACTATCAGAAAAGTTAAAATGCAAAAACTATATTTAAAAATACTGTTATTTAATTATTATTTTTCAAAACTATTCCGATAATATACATATTCTTACATGATTAGCTTCCTGTGGTCATCCTCTTCTCTTGACCAAGGTTTAAAATGACGAGGTCCGTCGCCAATACCCCTTCTATTGCTTCTCAGAACGACGTTAATAAACAATCCCATCACATAAGTTATTGACTTCCTTTTTCATGCCAAAATTATATTTATCTCAAATAGCAGTGTCCATAATGAATTTTGTGTAAATCAGTGTAACATGATTCTTTTTAAATGCTTTCATAACTAAGATCTTTATTTTAATAACATGCATTGTTTAGTGTGTTTCAGAGTTTTTGAAACTGGGTTCCGTGAGTCAACGCCGAGGTTCTAAATAAAATAAAAGTCAAAATAAAAATACAAAAAAAGTTATAAAACACTCATACTAATTGATTAGTTTTTACTAACTACAAATATAAATATGTATTTAGTTATCATGAAAAATTTATCAGAAGTTTCGTGTATGGGCTGCCGACGTCCAAACTGGTACGTCATCAGTGACGTACGTGCAAAAGTAGCTCCACACTTTCGTTTGTTCAGTCATGTTCCCTGCGGAGTCTGTGTGTCCTCGATTATTTAAAGGCGAGATACCATTTAGTGCTACGTGAAATTTTTTTTTTTAATGTTCAAGGTGTAGCTGTTAAATAACAAGACTGACATTGTAAAATATTTGATTTCAATTCCATTTGATTTCATAGATATTAACTTATTATCACCTTCAATTTTCACCCCTCCTCTATCTCTACAATGCTCCATACGAATATTCCATTGTTCCAAACAGTCTTGGAAATCTTCTGTCGTCCTTTTCAGGACGCATGCCGCTTTCTCTTAAACAGGTTCAATGAAATCAAATCGTGTTCCTTTTAATGCAGATTTCAGCTCAGGAAACAGAAAGAAGTCGCATGGCTCAAGATCCGGTAAATAAGGCGGAGGGTCTAACTTGACAAGAAACGTATTAACAGACAATGTGGAATGAGTTGTTGAAAAATTTCCAGCCCCCAGTTTTTTCGATGCCCTGATATACATACCGGATTTTTTTTCCTACGCATTGTTCGGAAAATATTTTCGTCAGATAACTTTTGAGAAAGTATACAGTTTATCTTTAAAAATAAATGTTTGAAGAAATTGAGATAAATATTTGTTTTATTCTGATGCTACACGTAATATACGAGGTGTGGATATTATATTCCGAGAATGACACTGTAAAACATTTTATTCTGACTTCACATACTTATTATCACCTTCTTAAGAGGAGGGGTGTATATCACCTTCAATATACTCCCCTCCTCTATCCTACGACGCTCTGTGCGAATTTTCCATTGTTTGAAACAGTGCTGGAAGTCTACTTCAGTCAGCCTCTCCAGGAAGCGTGCCGCTTTCTCTTTCACAGCTTCAGAGGACTCAAATCTTGTTCTCCTCAGGAAACAGATAAAAGTCGCATAGCGCATGATTCGGTGAATAAGGCGGATGGCATAACATTGGGAACCTGTACATGGTTAGAAATCTCTAAACAGACAATGCGGAATGACTTGACTTTCCACAATTCGGGTCGTTTTTTCACTATCCGTTCACTGAAATCAGCAAGTTCTTAGTTTTAGTTTTTATTAACGTCGCACTAGAAGCAACACGAGGCCTATTGGCGATGGACCTCGTAATTTTGAACCTGGGTCAAATGAGGACGGAGATCAGCAAGATGAAGGTGGTAATGTTAATTAATAGTTTGACCTTCAGGAACCCAGTGAAGATACACAATCCCACATGAATATGGAAAAAAAAACAATCATCATCGTTTTGAATTTTGATTTGCTCAGTGGAGCTTTTTTCACTCTCGGTGAAGATGGGATTTTCCAGAGCATGGGTTGTCACTTCGTTTTAGGATCATAAGCAGGAAGCCACCATTCGTCACAAGTTATTATCCTTTCCAATAAGTTTGGATAATTTTCAATGACATTCAAAGTGTCAGAACAAACATTTTTGGGAACCTTTTGTTAAAACGAGAGAATTTTAGATACACATCTTTTGCATGTTAAAGCTATTATGTGAAATTCACCGTGAGGATTCTTTCCTCGTCTCAGTCAATTGTCAATTCCTATAGTCTCAGCAATCGCACGAATACTTAACCGACGATCTGATCGAACAAGACTACCGATTTTTTCAATATTGTCATTCGCTTTTCAAGTGAAAAGGCGACCAGAGCGTGAATCATCTTCAACGTCTTTTCGGCCGTCTTAAATACACTTTAACAACTCAAAAACACGTGCACGCGAAAAACTTTCACTGGCAAACACTACTTTCAATAAATTATAAGTTTCAACGGCGGCTTTTACAAGTTTTATTTGAAATTTCACTAGAATTCGTAGCTATCTTATCATTTTTTCCGGCGAAACAAAACAAAAAAATGACTCCAATATGAACGAAGGCTATAGCTATACGGATTTGCTTACAGATGCAAAAGCATTGCATTCAAAAGAAAAGGTTTCATACTAATCAGCTGTCGGTTGCTGGGCGTTTGGCGCATGCGCACTTCTGTAGCAGCGTCAGTCTCGTTATGGAATAACCACACTTCGTATGCTGCAAAAAAAGCAAAATATAAGAACAAATTAAGTGTAAATATAAAATGCATTCCTATTTAGCAATTAATTTGTTAATTAATGCTAAATATGAATTAATGCAATCGCAGATTTTGTCAAAGGAGCTAAACTTTGACAGTTTATGCTAAAAAAAAAAATACAAGCACATCTCAGTCACTAAATATCATGCAAAGGGTAGGTGACAGCAGTAGCACAAGTTAAAGAGTAAATTACATTAATTTTACTTTAATATTTTTTTAATAAAAAATAACATACTTCATATAAGTAATTAAGAGGGACAAAGGAGAGAAATCGGTTTCTATGTTTTTAAGAAATGGCAGCTTTGAAATACGTCTTAAATCAAATTTAGAGAATGAAAAAAATTTGATTAAAAATGGAAATAATTTTAGTATGCAGATATCGTTATATGATTTTTGCATTTCTCTTGAACAGGTGTTTATGGGCACTCCGTCAGAGGGTGACCTTCATAGGGGCGACACCATCCTCCATATTCAGGGACGGGACACCTCGGACATGACTCACATGGACGCCCACGACCTGATCAAAGCAGCAGGAACGAGGCTGCAGCTCCTCATCCGAAGGTAAGTAAAAGAGTTCCCTGAATAATTTCGCTGATTCATTTAATGACGTCATCCAAAGATCACTGAATCATTAATTGAAGTTATCAAAATGCTATTGAGAATGATTTCAGGATGTAATTTAAGTATCACTGAATAATTAAATGACTATACAAAGCTCATCGATAGCGATTTAATGATGCCATCCTAATATAATTCATATAATCAGAATAGCATTGATACGTCTCCTAACAAATGTTAATAATGTTTCTTACAAATGTCAGTCATTTAATAATATCATTCCATTGCCTTAGTATAATTTATTATCGATTTGCATCATCGAAATATCATTGAATAATTAAATGAGATCATCCAGATTTCAAGAATGGTTATTTAATGATATCATCCAGATTTCAAGAATGGTTATTTAATGATATCATCCAGATTTCAAGAATGGTTATTTATTGATATCATCCAGATTTCGCTGAATCCTTTACTGACGTCATCGAAATACCACTGGTTATGATTTAAAGGTATAATCTACAAATAAAAATAATCATTTATATCCTTAATGAAATGATAGACGGCATCAAGCATAGGTCCACGATCTTTATTTTTCTCATTTTTTTTCAATATCTAAGCTCATGTGAATTAGTTTTTCGTCACCTTTAATTAAAATTATTAACTATAACCTGTCGTAATGAACTTTTCAAGTTCGTGTTGCGAACGTTGTCACCGCTCTCTTACCATTAAGGGGCGGGGTTCCACAAGGCAGGTTTCGAACTCATCCTTGTTCAACCTCTACACGAATCACATTCCGCGAACTGTCAGAACACGATAGGCCATATTTGTCAAAAACACTGTTGTGATCACTCAAGATAACTGCCTTTCCGATGTGATATTTAATTTATAACACTATGAATCTCAGACAGAGCTCTGGCTCATTGACTGGAAAATAAAAGCCAACACATCTAAAAGTTCCAGACACGCTCTTACGAAGAGGCTCATACCACCAGAAAATTTAAATTATATCTCAAATATTGGTCAGTCCCTCTGTGGGCTCGATAGTACATAAACCTATGCCTAATTTTTAAATACTAAATTAACCTTTGTCCATCATATCGAGTGGGGGTGTAGAAAACTTCATACAACTCACTAACATCATTTAGAGGCTCATAGCTCAAAAAGCAGTCTTGCGATCCGACACAAAGTTATGCTGCATTAATCCATTGTGTGACCTGTCCTGTTGTACATTTCTCAAATTTTGGGACTGCAAACATGACTCATTTGACAAAATAGCTCATCATATGTAACTCATTTTTAAGAATGACAGTAAATGTGACCTTGTTTATATCGGGTGAAGTCATGTATTATCTTAATATTGAAAACCTACTTCATCTTATATTAAAAGATAATCATTAAATTTGAGCATAAACTCTCTCAAACTCCCAATGCTTTACTCATTGTACGATCAAACCTTCCTTGAAGACGATATCGCAGTCGAGGAAGAAGTCTCTCTTCGTTTACGATTTCTTCTTGAACATATATTCGAAAATTTTCTATCTATAAGAACGAGGTTGGCACAGTAACCTCTTAGGATTTTATCTGTATAATGATCTAATTTCATGCAAAAACCTTTCTCCAAATTCTGCATGCCTTATCACCAAAAATTACAAATCCAGCATTCCTACCCAACGCTTATTTTATATTTTCAATTTCCTCGTCAAATTTGTTTAGTCTTTTTTGACTTCACTCCCTCGAATCCTACACCTCTTTAGCTACACCTGCTTGTGTCCTTCTTAAGAGAACCAGCAATTTTACTTAAATTCCTACAAATAAATCATTTAAATTGAGCTCTTATGGTCGATGGAACGAAGACTTCATTTTAATTTAAATTCTGTTTATTTCTTTTACAGCTAAATACTCTTTTTCAACATTCCTATCAGGAACGCTCGTCCAATCAGATCACTACTAGTAGCATCATCCCTTTCTCTCCAAACCCTCTCCACGCTCAATCTCTGCAGAATCGTTGAATAGGAAGGTTGTTTCTCTAAAGAGATCGGCTTCTATCGCAAGGCAACCGCTGGATCCTTCCGTTGCTATCATGGTGGGCTCCACCTACCTTTTGCTGGGTTATTCCAATTGCCTCTCAATAACTAAAATTTTGAAATTTTTCTTACTTTAATTATTAATTATCTCTCCTTAAAATTTAATTTAATTCAATTATTTTGATGGGGAGATATTTCGAATGAATCTACGCCAATTCGACCTCCTTTTTTCCAACTTAATTACTCTTCCCCATTTGGATTGGTCCTTTGCTAAAAAGTGAGTAATCTTTGAGTCGAAACTATACCATTATGATGTCAATGGAAATTCAAAATTTTAATCTTTTTTTTTTTCAATATTAGTTTAACCGAATGAAGAATTATCTATCAATAATTAATTGTTAAGTAAAAGTAATTTTTTGAAAACGGCAATCAAACTATATGAAAGGGTATAATACATTGAAATAAATATTAAAATTCAAATATCAGCTCAACTTATAAGGTTTAAGAAAATATTTTGTGAATTATTTCAAGATATAGAAAATTCCTTTTACAAAGCAAATGAACATAAGAATTCCTCATTTGTTGAGCAAAATGAGTTTTTCCTAATGTCTCATAAAAAGTAAGAATAGCCATTCTCTATTCCTAAAAAAAATATTACTTCACTTTATTTAAATATTACTTCCTTTGTAATTGAAGTAAAATATGAATACTCTATAATAAAAAATATGAAAGGGGGAATTCAGAAATTCGGCGTATTTTAAAGAGCTGCCTTTTAGGTGAATGGCTTTCAGTTTGGAAATTTACCCAACAAGGATATTTTAAAGTTCAAATATTTAGAGGTTCTGACAGTGATTTAAATAAAAAAAATATCTTAATTATCATGCAAGAAGACGGCTGGTTTTAAAATGCAGCACCATGAAAGGAGTGTCCAAATCCCGTGAATTTCTTTTCACGTGTATACTGCGATGAGTAATGTAAACGATACGCATTTCAATGTAGAAGCAATTATGGGCGCTTGTATAAGAAAGTACAACATAAAAGAAAACAGATGCCGTTTTGAAATACTGGAATTGCTTTCTCGGGCAGTTGCTTTGTGTGAGCAGCTTCAGTTTGTTTTGAGAAGATACGAGTGTCATTTAAATACTCTTTTGAACTCGATCGAAAAGGAGTTGCCGCCTACAGAGAATGTGGATTATCATTCCGAGAACTCAGTAGTAATGCCAAACGTAACTAAACAACTGTTATGTGGATTTGTAATTGATGGTTGCAGGAGAGGACATCAATAATTTTCCCCGTCGAACCACTACAAGAGGGGATAGGCATATTGTGCGCACAGTAATAAAGGATCACACTGCAACATCAGGAACCATATCTCGACAAATACAGTCTGTTGCATAAGAATCAATGTCCTCACGTACCATTCAACGTCCTTTATAGCCTGTGGAATTTCCATAAAGCATCCGTTTCTGTGATTACCTCTGTCTCAAGGTCACAAGCAGCAATGGTACATTGAACGTTTGACATGGGCAACCGAATGGCACGACATTGTCTTTGCAGACGAATCACGCTTTTTGCTTACAAAATCACGATGGCTGGATTAGAGACTGAAGATATCGTGAATAAAGGTTGCTGAACTGCTAATGCGACGCCTTACTAATCCTGCACATGGTATTGTGTTTTGGGTGGTATTGGATTCCACTCCCGTACCCCGTAGAACGCATTGTAGGTACGATGAGCAGCCAGCACTATATCTCTGAGGTTTTGGAGTTTGTAGACTTT
The DNA here is from genome assembly GCA_019974015.1 of Nephila pilipes. Classification (NCBI taxonomy): domain Eukaryota; kingdom Metazoa; phylum Arthropoda; class Arachnida; order Araneae; family Nephilidae; genus Nephila; species Nephila pilipes. The sequence goes on along the minus strand of BMAW01058757.1, from coordinate 4,479 downwards.
CGTTATTTTCAGAGTTTGCCTTCGGCCACATCGCACAGGAACAATGCACAACCTCACGTGGCAGCAATTCTCAAGACTTCTTCATCCCCTAGATTACATAACTACTTTGGCCTACCTGTTCTCTCAAACTATCACCTGTCGAACACGTCTGGTCGATATTTGGAGAGCTACTAGCCTTCATACATCTGCCGCTGCTGTATCGATCAACTTAGGAAATGTATGGAGGCAGCATGGATCATACTTCAAGCATCATACCCTGACAAGACATCCAAAGCCTCCTTCAGTCAATAATTAGGCATTATTGCCAGCCATGACGGCAGCACTTATTACTGATTTTATCGCCTTCTTCAAGTTGCAGATGTCTATTTTCAATCATTTCACCTTTATACAGTATATTATCTTAGTAATATATTTGGCTTTAATATCTGTTGTCCTTCTTGGTATTGCATTTTGGGTGGCCCTTGGCGTCGTTTAACTATTGTTTTAGATACGCGTACACTGGTTTTTTTACTGTCCAGACTTTTTTTTTAGTTAAGGGATTGATTATAAATTAACGTTCAAGATCTATTCGACTCACTATTTGAGATTGTCCTTCTGATTAACGAAGACGACATCTGAGCTTTTCCTCCCTCTTCTAATCTCCTTTCTCCGCTACAGGAGGACTTGAGACACATTTGAATTTAATGTGAAGCCTAGATTATTTCTTTTGGAGGTATTTTGTGGAACCAGAACTCGACTCTATGGCCATACCTGAATGTTGTCAGTCATGCAGCTAGTGCGACTACGACTACCAGGCTGCTGTTGTCCATTGAAATGAAAGGTGAAAATAAGACCATTAAATATCCCTCGACAATCATTCAGGGAGTTTAAGCTATTATGTATATGCTGATGTTGTTTCTTAATATTACTGCACAAATTTTTATTTTCATATTAAAATCAGTAGCGTCTCTAAGGTCGGTCAGTCGTGAATGTATGCCTGGACCCAGCACCAAACTACTTTCATTTTATAATCAACAATACGATATATATCTTACACGTTAATATGACGGTTTATTGGAAAGTAACGTTTCCATAAGAATAACTGCTTTATTTATAACCTGAGTTTCACAATTGTTGTTGTATATGAAATCTAAATGTGTTCTCTATTTAATGCACTAAACATTTTTCGACACATTCCCTATTCCTTACCACGGACTTGCGACAACGCGTAACTAATTGCGCAAGTCCGTCAGGGAGTTCCGGTGGTAGTTGTCAATACTAGGCTTTAATAGTAGCTTTCACATTGTTAGAACTGAAATAATGTCCTTTAAAGACCAAGGTTGGAGGAAATGACACTTCAGTGTTTCAATCTTATCTCCAAGTGGGTCGTCATCGTCCTCAGTTATCTGCACGCGAGGGACATCTAGGAACAAATAAAACTAATACATTACACAGATGTCACATGTAGCTTTAAGGCACAGCAATAATCGTGAAAATCGGGTTACAAATTAAACAGTTATGACCATGGAGGCATTGCTTTTCAATTAAATACACAGCAAATTTTTGCACCAAATGTAACTTAAAATTATAACGGCACTCAATTCCACAGAATTTTGATACATACACTTAGTTCCCCAATATCACTCAAAAGTCTACCAACTTAACGTTGATACTCATAGAAATAATTAAATCGATGACTTAAATGCAAATGAAATACTAAAAAAAGTTGGTTAGAAATAAAAAAGTTGAATCAGGAGACAGGCTCGAGCATTCTTTCTTGACTCGTGCCTGTCACTAATCGATAGCTTACAAGAATTATTCTTTCATAAAACATAGCCGACGAAGTGTAAATAATTTATTTCATTTTTAAAACTGAGTTTTTATGAAGTCTAGCAAGAAAAAGGCATCACGTAAGGGGGCTGAGACATATTAAATGGGGCTCAGTCTTCTCTTTGATATGGTCTGAAAGTTTGGAGAGACGTGCAGGTGTCGTGCTTGTCACTTGGTTGGGGCTCAAAATTACGAGGTCCGTTGCCAATAACACTCGTGTCGATTCATAGTATGGAGTAAATAAGCAATAAATCAAGCTATCCCCACAACCAGTCTTCAGTTGAATCAGTATTCTCAAGACTTCCCCCACCCCCCAGGTTTTTAGATATTTTCACAGAATTCTAAAGATTAATCTTTGATTGGCTGATTGATTCAAAATCATAAAGTCCGTCACAATAGCCTTCTCCGTTTATTAGTGTAACGTTGATAAACAATCAAATCCTTGTTTATTTACTTTATTGTTTTATAACGATTTATTTGTTTATTATAGGTTACCAGGAGCACCCCAAACGCCGCTGACCCCAACGAGTCCCCTTCCCACTGCCGACGGAATGCACCCCTACGCGAAACTGCTACGAGAAACCGAAGCTTCCCGAACATCTCCGAAGATAGCGCCGATGTTCCAGCCGATGTCGCCTCCTAGGATGACTCCTCAACCGCCCAGATTTACGCCTCAGCCGCCTAGGTTTACGCCACAGCCGCCAAGGGACTACACCTCCTCTCCCCTGCCCACCACTCGCACCTCCTATTTCACTCCCACTCCAAAAACTTTAGCAGACGTCGAGCTCGTAGAGTATGCACAAGAAAAGTACAAAGAAAGAGACGCCATGAGCAACCAAGTACGTAGACATATTTTAGTCCGACGAATTTATTGACATTTTTTACTTAATTTGCTTTTAATTTATTATTTAACTTACTTAATTTGAACATTTTATTTTGCAAAAAAAATTTGCCAAAGTTTACATCTCAGTCTTCACCTTTGTAAGCATATTCGTGAATTCTCTTCAACACAGAAGAAATCTGCAGTAATTACATTTTTCTCACTTAAACTCGTGAATGAACTCGAATTATCATTCAGTAAACTGTATGCACAAGCAATTTTTCACGATATAAAAATTAATGCACAGTAAACGTTATAAACGGTTCATTTTAAATAAGTGATGTGTAATGCTCTCGTCGTTCCAAGACAGGAAACTGCAGAATCAAGTATAAAATAATTTGGGGATTCATTATTCATTTAAATAGATATTAAATTATATAGCAAATAAAAAAATTTCCATTAAAACAATAATATTCCAGGTTTGATAAATTTTTTTCTTTCATGTCACTCAAATTCTTAATCATTGGATACATGTATATACGATTGAATTTGAAAGGTTTTAGAGGTAAGATAATTAAACATATGCGAAACGGGCTATTATAGAAAGAAAGTGTATATATATATATATATATATATATATATATATATATATATATATATATATATATATATATATATATAACTGAAACTGCTGAACTCTTTAAATTTGTATCGCGATTGGCAACGATCACTGCTGCATTACTGTTTACTTTCGAATTCATGATGTAACCCTAACTAACTGGCATTGCTTGCAAAAAGAACGCAGTAGTAAATGTGAGCGAAGTTATTCATTAAAATACGTTATTCTTTAGATTCTTTCTTTAAATTCTTATCTATAAGTTGTTATTAAATTATGTGTGCCATTAACGAATTCGTATTCTTTTAAGTAAGCGGCTCTATTTTATTTCGAAATGGTACGACTCAACAAAAAACATGGAAATTGCATTTTTATTTTTAAAATTGATACATAACAAATCTTACTAACAAATAAAATGTTACCATAAGCATTTTACACGTACAATATTATCTTAAGAAAAACTTGGAAAACGAATAAAAGTTTCTTTTCAATCATTTCTAAGAAAAATGTTTCATTCTTGTTATATAGAATGAAGTTGAACTCAATTATGCTGTTTATTTGTGAACAACACGTTGTTTTGTTGTTTTATAACAAATAAAGTGTTCAGAGGCCTTTTACGCTCACAAGACAATACTGTAAACAACGCTTGTAAAACAAATTATTTTTCACATAAATCAAAACATTTTGTACGAGTTAAATTCTCTCTTAATTTTAAACATTTATAAAAATATAAACTTTCATTATAGCAAAACATTTAAAATATAGATTTCGTATATATATATATATATATATATGTGTGTGCTGTGTGTGTGTGTGTGTGTGTGTGTGTGTGTGTGTGTGTGTGTGTGTGTGTGTGTGCGTACAAATGACTAAAATTTGATGTCAATGAATGAATAGCAGGAGCTCAGTTCATCGAAACTGCACACTCAGCAGGTGTATATAAGCGATTTTCAATCTTATGTTTAATTTTCTTTGCATTGCGATTTAGGATACCTTCAATGACTGAAAAATGCCCGTCCATTCTTGATTCAGACTCTACAGAGCTTCAATCAGAGCTTGAAAGAGGTCGCATCAATGGATTGAAAAGAGGCGGAAACAAATGGAGATCACTCGTCATATGGGTCAAGGATGCGACGATTGAAGATGCTGGCAAGAATGGGGGACAATGGCAGTTTCAGCGTCATGATGAGTATGGTTGAATTTAGGCCATAGTGCAGATCAGGAGAACCAGAGT
>BMAW01058750.1:886475-900580 GCA_019974015.1 Nephila pilipes | reverse complement strand
CTTCCAGAATATTTAATAAAATCTACAACAATCAGTTGATGCAAAAACATATATAATATACAAAAGCAGTTAACAAAATGCATCGAAAATATAATTTATGCTTGAATACGAACTTATTTAGAAATGATTCATTGCAATATTTTATACAAAAAAAAAAAAAAAAAAAGCATCAAGTGGGTATTTAGCATTTATTATTAGACATATCTGTGGAAATTAACATTTATATGTTTAATAAGTCTGTAATAAATGCAAACAAAACCATTCATCATACAAAATGAAACCAAGAAAGATAATTTAAAAAATACTCAGAGTACATAAATATCAATATTTTAAAAACATTGAAATTAACATTTCATCACTAATTTATTATAAAATGGATATGAACACATCATCTACATGCAGCTCATATATTCTATTCATTAAGCATGGGAATAATTACAATTTCATCTCATTTTGGTTTCCATGTAACAAAGATCCCCAACTCATGTAGCACTGTTAGGAAAGATGCATATTATCCTGTGTTTTATCATTATTTCATTATATATGATGCAGTAAAAGTTAACAAAATTCAGTACTCAGTATCTCTGATATATTAAGAATTATTCCTTTTGGCCAGAGAAAAAAATTAATTCTACAAAAATTGCAAATGGTACCAAATAACAGTTGAGGATTTCTGCTATTCAGTGTGCAACATACTGAAATCCATTGAAACATATTGTTATCGAAAAACAATATATTACATCATTTTTATTTTTATTACATTTTTTCCTATTCAATTTGATGATGAAGTTAATATTCTGAATAAACCACATGCTTCCAAACTTTTAATATTATGTTAATATAAAATAAAAATAAATAATTTTTATTCATGGAAATATAACTAATTATTCCATATTTTGGTATTTGACATTGAAGTTGGAAAATACACATTTCTCTGGAATATTTAAATAAAATAATTTTAATACTTCTAATTAGAATATTTAGAAGAAAATGAATTATTGAATAAATAGAATCGCAGCAGCTTAATACAATGAAAATGATTCACGAGAGTAGTAGTAATAATTATTTTAAGTTTCAATTTTAGACTGATTTATCTAAATCAAATATACATTAATGAGTTCGTTATCATGAAATATAACAAATTATAACTTAACGAATTATTTTTGTGTATCGAAATGAAGTAATTATTTTTAATAAACTAATTAATATTCAAACTTCTTTTTAAGGAGCCAACTTTATATACATCATTAAAAGACAATACCATCATGGTAACATATGTCTATTAACGAAAATATTTTCTTAATCATTCCTTTACTTTAATTAAAATCTATGAAGCTGATTAAAAAAACATTTTAAGGGACACGGTATTCAAAAAAGCCTAATTTATGGGAATAAAATAATTTGATCAAATACTATAAATAATTATTTACCATTAGTAACAAAAACTATGGCCATTGAACAATTTTTCATTCCTTTAGTGCATATATTTCTTTTAAAACACTTAACACTTTTCAATGTCTCTTAATTTACTAAAAATTCGTTTTTTTATAATTATTTTTATTTGTAAATAAAATGCTCAATTCAATTCTGTTTGAGAAGCACAAAATTTTAAAAATTTTTATCTTTTACTCGTATTATTTAAGAAAATAAATTGCACATGAAATTGTTTAATTTGATGATCTATTTAAAGATTCCACAGCTTAAAAAATAGCTTTGAATGGATTTTTTTTTTCTGTGGATATAAAAAATAACACTGCAAAGTTCAAAGCATTTTTTATCCTCTTTTCATGATTCGATTTAAAAAACTTGAGTCAAATATATTTATATGCGAGTAGAAATTTTACAAAAACATTGTTTTAAATTTAAAATCACAATAAGCTATTCAAAGCTGTCTTCGAGTAGCGTCAAATAATAGAGGACCTGGGAATATTCTTTTTTCAGATAGAATAACGCTACAACATTAACATTATATTCCGTATGTAGAGAGAAGCATTTTTTATTATTCTTTTCTTTTTGTTTTGAATTAACTCTTTTCAAACATGACGAATGTTTCGTCTCCTTTAGTGAAGTGCTAAATGGACTTTTCACTTTACGAACAAAAATTTAAAAAAATAGCGTTTGGTCTGAAAATATGTTTGAAGCTTAATGCAAGCTGTTTTAAATTTGTCGAAGACAACTTTAAATCAACATTAGAAAAAATGGTGAAAAAGTTTAATAAATAAAATTATTTTTAATATTTTACATAATATTTTTGTGTATGATACAAAAACATATCAAAGATCATTCCTTCGTACTGAAGATTGATCTAGAAGATCCACAAAAAAAAAAAAAGATTTTTACATTTTGAGCACCGTGTCCCTTAAAGGAAGTATTCGGATACTATCATCTTCGATTTTTCAAATGCTAAAGATTTCACAAAAAATATTATGAAATTTATAATCACTAACATTTTTTCAAGTAGACCATCTTAATATTAAAAACGTTGATTTATAGGAATGGATGACAATGAATGAACATAAAATATTACAATAATACAACAGTTTTTAACTACTTAATAAAATTATGAGTTTTAATACATTATAGGAAGAAAATAAATGCATACTTGATAATGACAAAATAATACTATATTTTACTTGGTAGATAATTTAATACATTTTAGTCCTCGTTTAGAGGAAAAACACAATACATTTGAATACATCTGGTTTTGCATTTAAGAAATCATTCAGTCTGTTTTCAAACAATTGTGATACTTAGTTCTTGTTAAAATAGTTTTATGTACAATACTATTTTTTTTAAACTCATGTTTTAACCAAAAAATTACACAAATGTACAATAATTTTCAACACGCCATACAAATTGCATTCTTTTATTCATTGTAAGACACGTTTTGCTTACATCAACTCTTAAAATTTTTAATAAATAAAGTAAAAAATATAATTCAAAAATTAAAGTTTGAGATAATAGATTTCAAATTTTAAATGAACGTTTGATTACAACACTAAATTTGAAATCATACATGATATTAAATCAGTGTATTATATTTAAAGATTAAATATTAATTAGATGAAATTTGAATCACCTGCTAATTTTATCGAGCAATATTATGTTGATTTTCATCCTTTAAAAAACCTGTCCGGTTTTTTTTTCAGAAAAATTACTTTGAAAAATACCTTAATTCTTTTTATTGTAAAACACAATAAAAACTAAAATTACAAAGTATAGAGAGTATTATTGGAAGAGTTATTTATTTGCAGCATTTGTGCATCTTTCAAAATCATATAAAAACATTAAAAGAATCTCATTTAAAAAAAGAAACATGTATTAAAATTAAAGGCGTCACATTTTTGAGATCACTACAATCTCTACAATTCCAAGATTTTTTACAACAGTTGATTAATAAAAATCTTCAGCACTTTTGTTAGTTATGTTGAATGTTATTCAAATGATTAGGCATGACCCATTTGCTAGGGAATATTGGATACAGTCAACTTTTGAAGCTAAATAAAAAAAAAAATCCTCTTTTATGGTTTATCCACTCGTACAAAGAAAGAATAAAATTTCAATTTCTTTTTATTATGGATTTAAATAAATAGCAAATCGGAATCTGATACATTTTAAATACTCAAATATGTTTTATTCATTTAAGCAGTATTCATTTACCCAATTTCCCTCCCGTTATTAATATTTATAAGGACTTAAGTGGGTAGGGAAAAGTTATCGCCATATTCAATATCCACTCGCAGAAGGTCAACTATTTAATTATTTTGGAATGTTAAGTATACAGATATTAAACTGTACAATTTCCGGTCACATGAAGCAGATGCAATGTTTTAATAAAAAAAAAAAAAAAAAAAAAAAATATTCTGAACTAAATCAATTTCAATGATATGGCAACCCTTCCATGACTCACATAAATAAACAAATGTTTATTTCTTATTAAATCTTCCTTTCAAAAGCCAGAGCTTAAAATAATTTTTAAAATGTTTAGTATAAGCTGTTCTTCACTTTCGTACAATGTACTATTTTCTAAATTAGATTTTTATCACTATGAATTAAACTTGTGTATGTCAACATCAAAGACAACTGATAAAAAAAAAATGCAGATTTATTCAGAGCTTTTTGTAAAATGAAAGGTTGCTTGCACTTCAAACGATAAATGAAAAACAAAACGAAGGAGAATAGTGATAACCAGCGAACTTATGATTAATACTTAGACAGTTTGATAAGTAAAAAACTTCTTCTTGATGAATGTTAGGCTGCCATGGAAACAATTAAATGTGATTTTTAAAGAAGAGTGTGTTTATCAACGTTCTGCAAGTATCTGCAAAATACAACAGAAATAACACAGTAAAATGAGTTTTTAGACTTGGTTTTTTTTTCAAACATCACGCTTTGCGTAACATAATTATTTTATGCCATTAAAGGAAAGGAACTCTGAGTTAAATTGATTTATTCAATGATTAGTTTTAATAATTTATTTTATTATTTGACAATCGCATAAAAATAAATTATTAAAACAATTAATAATTAATTATAATATTTATAAGACAATTTAAATTTCACAAATCATATTAAAAAATTATTAAATTTAATTACTGAATTAATTATAATATTTACAAGACAACTTAAATTTGACAAATCATATTAAAATTGGCCAAAAAATAATTTTATGAATATTATAATACAAATCATAAAATAAATTATTAAAGCTAATTATTGAATTAATTATAATGTATAAGACAATTTAAATTTGACAAATCATATTAAGAATTAAAATTCAAATATATATAGTATGATATAATATAAATAAGAATTGAAATATATATAATATAGGCTAGAAATTAAATAATATATAAAATAAATAAAATTAAAAAAATATATATGGTATAATATAAATAAGAATTAGAATAAATCAATCGTCAGAATAGAGATCCTTTCTGGTAGGGTTACCACAAAAAGTTAATACCGATTTTTTACGACTTACTGGAACTTTTCTGGCTGGGTTACCAGATAGGCGATTTAGCCAATTTGGAGTTTTTCTCCAGTCTTAAAGTACACTAATTTAAGATCCACCCAAAAAAAATGTAACAAACATTTAAATTATTTCATTATTCCTAATTTATAGTAATTATTTTTATTTCATTCTTATATTATTATATTTTATTCGTAATTTACAAAAAAATATTCTTTATTTCAAAGTCTAATATTCTTTAAGATAGGCTTCCAATTTCAAAACTTTCAGAAATGGAACTCTAGATTTCTTGCAATTTTCTTTAAAAAAGTCTGACGATTTCCTTAGCATAATATTAAATCAAAAAAATATTTATATTTTCCGCTCAACTTACAACAAAATAAAATATTAAAAATTATCGTCAAGAATAATAAATTTTTACAGCAAATTTAAATAAAGATGAATTAGTATCCCCTTTTCTACCCAAAATAGTTGTGAATTATAATCCTAACTAAGCCATTTGGTTCAAATATATAGCAAATATGTGATGAAAAAATGCAAAGTTTCAACTTTAAAATGAATAAGAGAAAAGAAGGTATAAGAAATACAATTTTGGAACAGAAAATGCAATAATGCGATAGATATTTATCACAATATTTATTATTTATAGATATTTATCACAATATTTATTATTTATAGATATTTATCACATGAATAAGCACATTTATAATTACTTAAATAAATATCTAACGGGAAAAACTAGATAGCAAGATTTAGAACTACTATTAGTTGAATATTTATTTCGAAAATATAACATTAAATGTCTAAAACTATAAAATAAGAAATTTGATATACATACCGAACACAATACAATTTTACTTGTGCTGTTTTTTCATTCTTACTCTATAGGATTTATTACACATTTTCAATTTTTTATGGTAGATTTCTGTTGATAAAGTTTATTAAATACCAGAAAATGATGCTGCCTTTTTCAATGGAATTAAAAGAGTGTATTCTTTCCAACGTTCGCATTCCTTTATTTTTTCGCGCAAATCGTTAAACTGCACATCGTTATCATCTTCCATTAATTCTACAAATTTGGAGAAATGATATTTTGTTTGTTCTAGTATTTGCTGCATACAATCTATAGCTGGTTCATCCGATATCAATTGTATCATTTTTCCCACTAATTCGAATGGCAAATCGTTTGGATCAAGTAATCTTCCCAATGTTTCTAATAATGGGTTACCATGGGATATAACATTACGTAAACTGATTCCATTGAACAAATTATTTGTTTTCAGCCAAAGTTTCTTTAAATCTTTGGTATTAAGAATATTCATACAATCAGAAAGCAACATTTCAACCGAAGCTTGAATTTCAGGATCACTAACATATATCTGAACTAATTTATCGTGTAAATATTTCTTTTTTCGCAAAGACGTGGCATTTTCCCAGAGTTCTTTAATATTTTCATTTTCATCAATTAAAATTTTTTTCAGTAACTTTATACGGTGCCTGAAAAACTCGAACATGTTACCAGAGATTTTAGGAACATTACCGCTAATTAACTGTAAGAGAGTTTTTCTGCATTCGTCTGGGATTTGCAGTCTATCGCAAAATATATTACAATCTCCTTTGTTTATCTCATTGGCTGCAATTTTGAGCTTTAGATCTGAAAAATAATCCGGAACCAAATTAATGGTGTAAAGAACATCGGGCGTCAAACCAACTTCCACATCTTTAATTATTTCTTTCTTTTTTTTATCTTTTAATGGCAGTTTATCTAGCTCTTTGCCAATTTCTTCAGGAATAATTTTTTCTTTTTTTAACAAGGTTTCCAATTTTTGTTTTGTGGAAGGTATATTCTGAAATTGTTCTGGAATGCTATTCAAAATAGTATCAATTTTTTCATTTAAGAATTGTTCTCCTTTCAATATCATCCAAAATTTCTTGATGTTTTTGAAAGAAAATCTTTCCACTTTATACCCTCTGTTTTTCTCGAATATATCCTTCATAATGACTTCGTAATCGGTTACAATTGTTTCTGCTGTTTTTATCAGAATATTAGAAACATCTCCATTATTTTGCACTTCTAAATCTTTTACTTCATCGTTTATGAAGAAGTCCTGTGAAATGTTAAAAACTTCCTTCAGATTCCATTCATTGTGCATGACATTATTTAACACAGTTTGACGGCTTAATTCTGTTTTAGAATCTTCTACACATGGGTGTGAAAATTCTTTATTTTCGCCACTTCTGGAAAGAGTTTTATTGTGTGATGTGTCGTCAAATAGTGCTTCAAATAAATCTGCATTTATAATGCTTTCGACATTAGTTTCATTTTTATCTTTATTTTCATTGATGGACAATGGTGCTGTTGGCACATCAGTAATTGCATCGAAAGAACCTTTTTCTTCTTTCCCATCCGAATATTTATAATTACTCGAATCGCAAGTAAAAAATGTACGAAAATCTAAATCTTCGAATACATCAATTGAAATCCTTTTTTCATTTTCCTTAACTGCAGTTGAGTTTCTATAATTTGAAGCACCTTCAAGCGTAATAACATTATGTGTGTTATTCTGAGCTTCCTTGTTATGTAATTCATCGTAGGGCTCTGTATATCTTACTGCATAGGTTGGTGTGGCTACAGGAGCTTCCACATCAGAAATTTCACTGGTGTCCCGATTGAAGCAATTATTAACTTTCCGCGAGTAACGTTTCTTTTCTCTAATTCCTGAAAAAAGACATTCTCTGCTTTTTACTCCGTTCAGCAGTCTTCTTCGGTAATCCTTAAGTTTTTTATCCTTTGTTAAACAGATCAAAACGCATTCAAAGCTCCAGAAAAATTCGTCAAGTTTTTCTTTATCTTGATCAACAATCAAGCTTTCAGACTTCAAACGATTTAGTTCGACTTTAACGGCAGATATCAAATTCTTTAAAACGTATTCATATGAATGTATCGCACTTTTCGTCATAAATTTTACATTTTGATTAAAAGTCTTGATTTCATTTTGGAGTGATTTGTACATTACACTATCTTGAGAGTTATTAACTTCGTTCGAATTTCCAGCCTCACCCTTTTGCTCTATTTCTTTTCTATTTTTCTCATTCTTACGAGCTTTTAAAAGGGATTTTAGAAGCATCGAATTAAGAAATTGATTTATTTGATATTTATGAACATATTGTATTGGCAAAATAAGTTTTCTAAATTTTATCAGTTCTTTTCTTATTTCTGTTAATAATATCGTATCATGCTCGACAGTATTACGGTATAATATTTCAAATGGCTTAAAATGAATCAGATTATTCCTAATTTGTTTGGCAGCTGTTACAAATTCACTTGGTAAAGCTTGAGACAAAACTTTCTGAATAGATTTGAAATTGCTTTCTTTAAAACTCTCTCCAATTATTTGAAGTGTCCTTTCAATTATCAGAATTGATTTCGCATTTATTATCTTAATTTTAGTGACAGTATCGAGGTAATTTTGTAATCTATACAAAAGAAATTGACCATAAATTTCTGGTAAATTTGTTAAAGTGTAAACATCCGTTTCCGGTATTGAGGAGACTAAGTTTTCATCAGAAATTTCAGTTTCCTGAAGAAATTTTTTGAAGGTAGATATATGTTTCTGCAATGATAATTGTTCCTGAAATGTTGTCCAACGGGACTCTTTTGCGAATTCATGTTTGTAATCATATTGTTTCAAGTATCTTTCGCAAAAAATGAAGAGAAAAAATTTTGATTCAATTTCTAAATATGCATTATCTACGAGTTTTAACCTTTCCTTTAAAAGGAATAAATTATCAAAAAACATTACAGCTGTACAGAAATCTAGCTTATCAAAGTAGTTTCGGTTCTTATAATACTTTTCAAAGAGAGATAAACTGTCTTTCGAATTTAAAACGATGTTATCACGAGTGAAATACTTTCTGTAAGCTTCCAAAATGTTTAAAATTATGTCTCTTCGTTGGAGAGCTTCGAACTCTACCTCCGTTTTTGAATAATAATTTATTTTTTGTCGAATATTATTAATTTTTCTACATATTTCAATCTGAAATTTATTAAACTGTTGCAATTCATCTAATTTACTCAAGTGTTTCGATTTTTCGCTTAGATCTGAAGACTTTACATCTTCTTCTAACGATTGCAAACTGTCTTTAAGGCCGAACAAATTTTCAACAATTACTGGATTTGGAGAGCGCAATGAACCCTGTTCTTGCAAACAAGCGTTAGCTGCATGATCATATAAGAAAAAAAGAAGCTCGGATTGCTCCTCCAGAAGGGCATAATATAAGGCAGATTTGCCTTTACTGTCTTTTTGCCTGGGATCAGTTTCAAAACCAGCATCGCTTAATTTCGATAAAACATATAAGGACTTATAAATAAGTTGGACAGGCTGTTCTAAATTGCTTTTCATTAAGGCGATAAGGAAATTTTCACAAATGTTTGGCAATTCATAAATTTTCCGAATGACATTCTTAGAAATTGTTGCTTTTTCTAAAATTTCTATCAGCGCTTGTTTTTGTTTGTATTTACCTTCTTGTTTTGGTATACAATAAGAAAAAACGTCACTGTTATTCATTATTCCATAAGAATGAAGAAGTAAAATATATTTTGGATAAATGAAAGGCGGAGGAAGTTTGGGGAAAATGTGCAAAGTTCGTTGATGGTTATTTAGAAAAGAAATTACTATAACGTTACATCCTAAAACCCTAGAGGCAGCCTCCAAGTACTTTTCCTTCTCCGAAAGAATTTGAAGCATATTATCAGCATTATGTATCCAGTTTTCCAATCGATTTTTAAAACTCTTCACTAAATTAATCGTAAATTTATCACCGAAACATGCTGAAGAAACACGATGAAGAAATGGATTAATTATTTTGGCAAATTTCTTTAAGTCGTCAATTCGCAATTGACGATCGGTAAGCCAGAGTAAACGTTGAGTTACTTCTTTTTTAGACGACGGAAAAGAATTTAAATAAGCTAGAACAATGTTCCACACTACATCATCGTTTTTCAAAACGGGAATTTCCCAATATTCAGAGATATCAAATTTAAAATTCTGAGATATGGATTTCAAAAGTACTTGCAAGTGAGTAAAATCACGCAAAATAGGTGGACTCATTTCGAAATATTTAAGAAGTCAAATAAATTACTCTTAAAAAAAACTATCAACCAAAAAGGATTTCGAAACAAGAGTTAAAGTAGCCGAAAAGAATCACTTACGTCCCTGCAAAGTCGACTGTATTAGAGGAAGTCTGTTGCTTCTTTAAAAAAAAAAACGTTATCGTTTTTGATAAGCTGAGGAGCAATACGCGAGTAGTTTAAAACATAACTCAACCGGTATGAGGCGACATCTTTTAAATAGAATCGTACTTATTATGTACTTTAATTGAATATCTTTACAGAAATATAACACCAGGAAACAATATTTTAAATTACAGTTTTGTATTCCTTCCCCTTGAAATTCTTCAAATTTAGCTATAAAATGTTATTGAACATTTAATTTTTAAGCAAATTTTAAATAGAATTATTGAAAGGATTTCAAATATTCGTATTAAGTCAAGTTTTTTTTTTTTTTTATATATATATTCAAAAAACTAAATCTCTTAAAAGCTTGGTTTTCATTTCACATCGTTTTTTTTTTTTTGTTTTCCTCTCAAGGATATTTTAGAAAATGAGAAATTTAGATTTTCTTAGAAGCATGTTTATTCGCAGATGTAAAAACATAACATTAAGACAAGAAGTACAAACAAACTGACATAGTAGTTTTATGCTAATTGCTTAAGCTTAAATTAAGACATAAGGACAAAATGTAATCAATATTGTTTAGTATTTATAAAATATCTCTTTCAAACACTTTGTGGAAATTTGACAGCAATTTTATATTTTATTTGGTGTATTGTTTTTTTTAAATATTATTTTTAAAATTAGAGATTCTTACTTTCGAATCCTTATCAAAAGCTTCTTATTAAACCGTGGTATCCAAGTTGTCATAGCTTCGATTTTGTTGCCGACGATGTTCTAGTTTAGATGTGAGTTTCGAGTCCTGATTTTCTTGAAAAGATCCGTCATGTCGAGGAACTGATGCTTGTTAAATCAGCTCTAAGTCCCCATGTTTGCATGATGAGTAGGCTGGGGTGCCAGCTCAGGTATCTATTTCATCATCTAATAGTAGTTCAAAAAAAAGGAGGTGTATTGGCAATGGTTTGCACAGACCTTGTTTCGAGCAATAATAAGAAGCCAGTAAATATTCCGCTCAGGTGTCGTCCTCGTCACTTGACCGTGGTTCAAAATTACGAGGTCCGTCGCCAATAGCCTTCGTGTTGCTTCTAGTGCGACGTTAATAAAAACTAAACTAAACTCAAGAGAAAAGGGGAAGGAGATAGGGTGCTGCCTCAGGCGCTTCAACGAAGAATGCGTCAAATCCTTTTTTTTCTTTACTTAAAGATCTCTCTCCAATCGAGCATGTCTGGGATATGATGGGGAGGCGACTGCATCTACCAGGGAATGTTGATGACCTATCTCCCACAGTTGGAGCAAATTTGGCAAGAAATACCGTAGGAGACCGTCAGGGAGCTTTATCACTCGATGCCACGTCGTGTGGCAGCTTGTATCCAGGTGGGTCAACGCCTTATTGAGCTCGTTACTTTGTAACTCTGAAATGAATCATTAAATGTTGCCGACATTGTAATCATTTTCTATTCTGTACATAATTTTCCTATCCGCCAATTTTTGTCCCAATCGGACAACTCCTTCTTTGTGCGTCGTTTTTTTTTTGTTATAGAGTGTATATATTCAGATTTCATATACAATTTGCTTTATTTTTACGCCTAAATGCATTTAAAGCCTAATCTCATATGATTTTGAAGTGAAGTCTGCAGAATAACACTCTGTTTCCCCAAAATTTTTGATTTCTTTGATGTTAAATTATAAGGTGTCTCTAACAAAAAAAAATGTAAAATAAATCAATGACCATAAAAACATTTAATTTACTATATTTGCTCAGAAAATTCATTGGCGTAGTGTTTCATTTGAAGCTTACCTTCGCTACTTGATTTGTTCACTGAAAATTTAAAAAAAATTATTTCAAAATTCATTCACTTTCAGAAGTTTTAGACTCCAAATTCAAAGTCTATAATTAATTTTTTTAGTAAAATTCTCTTCTCTATTCATCGCTTTTTTCTCTCTATTTTTCGACTTGGGTCCTCAACCAGATTATTCGTTCATCAACACTTTTATAACTCTGAGGGAGAATGAGAGCTTGTTCGCTGATGTTCTAGTTGTGGACTCGAAACTCGACTTCAAAATGGACAATCGGGAATTATAATGGAGTGCTGTTGTATATTAAATCTAAATGCGACCCGAATTTTTCATATTCAGAGATGTTTGTTTAGTGTACAATCCTCTGCGCAGTTCAAATGTTATTTTTCTCACTGACGTCTCAAAACTACGAGACCTATCCTTTCGTACAATTTTAAAGCAATGAGAAATTCAAAATTAAATAAATTTTTTTTTGCATTTTTCTTTTCTCAAAAATTATGACGAGCAACCATCTCTTATTCATTTTAAATGATTTTTTTTATCGCATTCAGAAAACAAAACAGATCACATTCAGTAAATAAACAAAACGAGACAAACATTTCATTATCTTTAAAAAAATAAGTAGACATCCTTATTTTTTTTAAAACTAATATCATTTATTCATTTTTTTTTTGCAACAAAGTTTTTTAGAAACTAAGAAAATATGAAATTTTAATCAGTATTGACAATTGCATCAAATTAATAGTGTGAGCACAATAAATCTTCTCAGAAAAATTAACATGACTTTAAAATATCAACCTAAGATTTTTGCATCTTTCAAATTGATGTGATTTGTGTAGCTCTCAGCAGTTCAGTTTCTGTTTGGCAAGAATTCGCTATCTCCATAGCAGGCAAACACAGTTCGTTGTCCTGAGTCTTCGAAAGTTTGAAAGGGATAACCATTGTGCTGGATATAAAATGTCAGGAAATTAAACTACATGAAACATGTTTAAGTTGGAAAGTGGTATGACAGTATTTTTTCCCTTGTTAACAGAGATAAAAAAAAAAAATAGCATTTTGGAAAATTCAGATTAAATCCACAGTTGACACAAAAAACTCGTAAAAGTGCCACAAATGCTTGATGAAAAATATCAAGTCTTGTAAAAAAATGATTCTTTGTAATACTTAATTCTTTTAGCTGGATCCTTGTCCTGACATCAATAGAGAAGGAGTTTGGACGTTGTGCACTTTTTCGTACCTCGTGGTCGGGGAGAGAGTAGTTGTTGACCTTGGTTGTCGGCGGCTGTTTGGAACCCTGGACCATTGGGTTCGAAGAAAAGTAGGCTGGTCGCTTTTTGATGCGCCTATACCAACTAGGCTGAAAGAGACGTCTCTTTTGGGCTAGTTAATAAGGCGTTTTAACTTCCGGTGTTGTTGTTGAAGAGAGTCGCTGCATACTCCTCCAATATGATCATGAATGTACAACGAATACCAGAAACAATGATATTTGTAGAAAAGATTGCTCTTTCATCTGTTACTGCAATTGATATCCATCCTCTCTGTTGAATTGAGTTTTACTTGGAACAATTTCCATTTGAATCATTGGCTGTCTGGAGTTGAGTAGCGGGTCTCGTCGACACGTGCGACAGAGCCGGAATATCACTAGTCGTGATTTATGTGCGTTTTTCTCAGTTAGACATACAGAGGCAAATGCTTTGTGTCTGAGGCATATGCAATCAGTAAGTATAGCTGTGCTACCATCTAGAGTTCAAGTCCTGAATCACCACTTCGGCGTTGAGTGATTTTCTGAACCCCGTGGAGGGGTAGAGTTGTTGATGACCTGGGAGTGCCGGCGGTGTTTCGAACCCTGGATCAGTAGGTCCGAAGAAATGTTGACCGGTTGATTTTGGATGCACCTTTACCAACCAGGCTAAAAATATGTTTCTTTTGAGCTAACTAATAAAGCGTCTTAACTTCTGGTGTTGTTGTTGAAGAAAGTCATTGCAGAATAGGAAATGATTCCAGTTTAGAAATATTTATATCAAATCCATAGTTGACACAAAAACCTCGAATCACAAATGCTAGATAAAAAATGGCAAGTGATGTAAAAAATTGATTTTTTTT
>BMAW01058750.1:869107-886465 GCA_019974015.1 Nephila pilipes | reverse complement strand
AAAAAAAAATGCAGATTTATTCAGAGCTTTTTGTAAAATGAAAGGTTGCTTGCACTTCAAACGATAAATGAAAAACAAAACGAAGGAGAATAGTGATAACCAGCGAACTTATGATTAATACTTAGACAGTTTGATAAACAAAAACTTCTTGATGAATGTTAGGCTGCCATGAAACAATTAAATGTGATTTTAAAGAAGAGTGTGTTTATCAACGTTCTGCAAGTATCTGCAAAATACAACAGAAATAACACCAGTAAAAAATGAGTTTTTTGAACTTGGTTTTTTTTTCAAACATCACGCTTTGCGTAACATAATTATTTTATACCTTAAATATTAAAAGGAAAAGGGAATTCTGAGTTAAATTGAATTTATTCAATAATTAGTTTTAATAATTTATTTTATTATTTGACAAATCATAAAATAAATTATTAAAACTAATTATCGAATTAATTATAATATTTATAAGACAATTTAAATTTCACAAATCATATTAAAAATTATTAAAACTAATTATATGAATATTATAATACAAATCATAAAATAAATTATTAAAACTAATTAATAAATTATTAAAACTAAAAATTAAATTTATCATCTAAAACAAATCGTGTAATTTTTTTAGCTCAAATAAGCATTATATTAATCAATCAAGTTACATGTAATTAAAATTAAAGCAAATAATAAATTATTAAATAACGGATTTGGTGACCATATAACGACTTTGGGGGAAACTTAGCGTAAAATTTAATTCTTTAAATAATTAGTTTTAATCAATTAATTTTTATTAATTATAATTAAATTACCCTATAGTCATCCGAAACAATCATGTATAGAAAATTTCAGCTCAATTGAGAGTTTTAAATTGTGAGATAAAAGTGTTTAAAATTTTGACTCAGACACACAGTAGATGGAAATCCCCTTAATAATTAGTTTTAATCAACTAATTTTTATTAATGATAATGAAATTATCCTATAGTCATCCAAAACAATAGTGAAAAGAAAATTTCAGCTCAATTGAGTTTTTTAAAATGTGAGAAAAATGCTTTTTTAAGTTTTGACCAGGACAAAATTACAATGTGTAGTTAAAGAAAAAGCATTAAAAATAATTCGATATAAAAACCAACGTTTTTAAAAACAACGTTTTTATATGGTGGCAAAGTTTATTAAAGAAAATTATTGTAATATTAGTTAAAACTGTTGGTTATTTTTAACTTTAAAATTTACTGAAAAAGAGATATTTGTGAGCGTATTAAAAAATTCATAATACTCATAAAATCAAAACATGTATTTGAAAATTTGTAAGTCATTCTATTAAAAAAAAAATGGGAACCAGAATTCAGAAAAAATTATTGTGATAAGACATGGTGCCAAATATTGGAAACTTTCTTTCTTGCGAATGATTACTGTCTAAAAGTCAGCAACCCTTACTATCTCGGAGATAGTAAAGGGGAGATAGTATCTCCCCTTTGTGAGTACAATAGTTTTACGAGGCCTCATGTGGTGTGGGGAGTGCCCGGTGTTCCCAGAGGGGGAAAGAAATTTTTCCCTCAATCCTAAAAGCGCCGAGAGGAAAGAATATTTTGATTTATTAAAATTATTGAAATATTAGTTAAAACTTCTCGCAAACGTCTAAATATTGCATTGTTAGGCCAGTACGAACGATTCCCAAAATTTCAAAGCTCTAGCTTGATGGGAAGTTGGTTAAATTAACGATCGAAAATTTGATGACACACACACACTCACACACACACACCAAGTGAAATTCAGAAAAACGTTGTAATAAGACGCGGTATGGTGCTGAACTCTTTGAAAGAAAATAAACATAGACGAAACATTTTTTGATAAATTCCTTAAAAAAACATCAAATACTTATCAATAAAAAGTTATTTATCTATTTACTAATACACTTAAAGTGTAAAAAAATATATATTAAAGTCACTTTTAAAGGTATTTACTTCACGCTGCTCACTTTCGCATACATTTCCAGTATCAATGAGGAACGAAACACATAATATCAATTACGAAGGCTATCTGTATCAATTAAATGAACGGCAGACTCTATACAAATAGTAAAAAAATGTAACAAACATTTAAATTATTTCATTATTCCTAATTTATAGTAATTATTTTTATTTCATTCTTATATTATTATTATATTTTATTCGAAATTTACAAAAAAATATTCTTTATTTCAAACTCTAATATTATTTAAGATAATCTTTCGATTTCAAATTTTTCAGAAATGGAATACTAGATTTCTTGCAGTTTTCTCTAAAAATGTCTGACGACTTTTTTACCATAATATGAAATAAAAAAATATATTTCTATTTTCTGCTCAACTTACAGCAATATAAAATATTGAAAATTATCGTCCAGAATAATAAATTTCTACCACAATTTTAAATAAGATTAATTAGTATCCCTTTATTCATCCAAAATAGTTTTGAGTTATAATCCTAACTTAGCCATTTGGTTCAATTATATAGAGAAAAGATGTAATTAAAAAATGCAAAATTTCAACTTTAAAATAAATAAGAGAAAAAAAGATAGGTATAGGAAATGCAATTTTGGAACAGAAAATGCATTAATGCGATACATATTTATCACAATTTTAACACGAATAAGGACATTTATAATCATTTAAATAAATATCTAACAGGAAAACTGGATAGCGAGATTGAGAACTCATTTAACATTTATTTCGAAATGCAACATTAAATGTCCAAAACTATTAAGTAAGAAAGTGTGATTTACATACCGGACGCATTACAATTTCATTCCTGGTGCTGTTTTTCTTTCGTACTTCATATCATTTTTCTTAATATTTAAAATTTTTTATGATATATTTCTGTTGATAAAGTGTATTGAATACCTGAAAATGGAGTCGCCTTTCCCGCTGGAATTAAAACAGCATATTTTTTCCAACGTTTACATTCCTTTATTTTTTTGCGCAAATCCTCAAACTGTATATTTTCGTTATCATCCATTAATTCCATAAATTTAGACTTTGGATATTTTGTTTGTTCTAGTATTTGCTGCATACAATCGATAGCTGGTTCATCTGATATTAGTTTAGACATTTTTCCCACTAATTCGAATGGCAAATCATTTGGATCAAGTAATCTTCCCAATGATTCTAATAACGGGTTACCATGGGATATAACATTTCGCAAACTAATTCCATTGAATAAATTATTTGTTTTCAGCCACAGTGTTTGTAATTTTTTGGTATTAAGAATATTCATACAATCAGAAAGCAACATTTCAACCGAAGCTTGAATTTCAGGATCACTAACATATATCTGAACTAATTTGTCGTGTAAATATTTCTTTTTTCGCCAAGACGTGGCATTTTCCCAGAGTTCTTTAATATTTTCATTTTCATCAATTAAAATTTTTTTCAGTAACTTTATTCGGTGTCTTAAAAACTGGAACATGTTACCAGAGGCTTTAGGAACTTTACCGCTAATTAACTGTAAGAGAATTTTTTTGCATTCGTTTGGTATTTGAAGTCTGTCGCAAAATATATTACATTCTACTTTGTTTATCTTATTGGCTGCAATTTTGAGCTTCAGTTCTGAAAAATAATCCGGAATCGACTTAATGGTGTAAAGGACATCGGGGGTAAAACCAAGTTCCACGTCCTTAATTATTTCTTTCTTTTCTTTATCTTTCATTGGCAGTTTATCTAGCTCTTTATCAATTTCTTCAGGAATAATTTTTTCTTTTTTTAACAAGGTTTCCAATTTTTGTTTTGTGAAAGATATATTCTGAAATTGCTCTGGCACGCTATTTAAAATAGTATTTCTTTTTTCATTTTTTTCGATTAAGAATTCTTCTCCTGCCAATATCATCCAATATTTCTTGATGTTTTTGAAAGAAAATCTTTCCACTTTATACCCTCTGTTTTCCTCGAATATATCCTTCATAATGACTTCGTAATCGGCTACAATTGTTTCTGCTGTTTTTATCAGAATATTAGAAGCATCTCCATTATTTTGCACTTCCAAATCTTTTACTTCATCGTTTATGAAGAAGTCCTGTGAAATGTTAAAAACTTCTTCCAGATTCCATTCATTGTGCATGACATTATTTAACACAGTTTGATGGCTTAATTCTGTTTTAGAATCTTCTACACACGGATGCGAAATTTCTTTATTTTCGCCACTTCTGGAAAGAGTTTTATTGTGTGATGTGTCGTCAAATAGTGCTTCAAATAAATTTTTATCTTTATTTTCATTGATGGACAATGGTGCTGTTGGCACATCAGTAATTGCATCGAAAGATCCTTTTTCTTCTTTCCCATCCGAACATTTATAATTACTCGAATCGCAAGTAAAAAATGTACGAAAATCCAAATCTTCGAATACATCGATTGAAATCCTTTTTTCATTTTCCTTAACTACAGATGCGTTTCTGTAATTTGAAGCACCTTCAAGCATAATAACATTGTGTTTGTTATTCTGAGCTTCCTTGTTATATAATTCATCGTAGGGCTCTGTATATCTTACTGCATAGGATGGTGTGGCTATAGGAGCTTCCACATTAGAAATTTTACTGGTGTTCCGATTGAAGCAATTGTTTACTTTCCGCGAGTAACGTTTCTTTTCTCTGATTCCTGAAAAAAGACATTCTCTGCTCTTTACTCCGTTCAGCAGTCTTCTTCGGTAATCCTTAAGTTTTTTATCCTTTGTTAAACAGATCAAAACGCATTCAAAGCTCCAGAAAAATTCGTCAAGTTTTTCTTTATCTTGATCAGTAATCAAGCTTTCAGACTTCAAACGATTTAGTTCGACTTTAACGGCAGAAATCAAATTCTTTAAAACGTATTCATATGAATGTATCGCACTTTTCGTCAAAAATTCTACATTTTGATTTAAAATTTTAATTTCGTTTTGAAGTGATTTGTACATTACACCATCACGAGAGTTATTAACCTCGCTCGAAAGTAATTGTTGCTTTGCAGATTTCTGTCCTTGAAGGTTTCCCGCCTCACCCTTTTGCACTATTTCTTTTCTATTTTTCTCATGTTTACGAGCCTTTAAAAGGGATTTTAGAAGCATCGAAATGAGAAATTGATTTATTTGATACTTATGAACATATTGTATCGGGAGAAGAAGTTTTCTAAATTTTGTAAGTTCTTTTTTTATTTCTGTGAATAATATCGTATCATGCTGGACAGTATTACGGTACAGTACTTCAGAGGGCTTGAAATGAATCAGATTATCCCTAATGTGTTTTGCAGCTGTTACAAATTCACTTGGTAAAGCTTGCGATAGAACCTTCTGAATAGATTTGAAATTGCTTTCTTTCAAACTCTCGCCAATTATTTGAAGTGTCCTTTCAATTATCAGAATTGATTTCGCATTTATAATCTTAATTTTAGCGACAGTATCAAGGTAATTTTGTAATCTATACAATAGAAATTGGCCATAAATTTCTGGTAAATTTATTAAAGTGTAAACATCCGTTTCCGGTATTGAGGAGAGTAAGTTTTCATCGGAAATTTCAGTTTCCAGGAGAAATTTTTTGAAGGTAGATAAATGTTTCTGTAATGATAATTGTTCCTGAAATGTTATCCAACGGGATTCTTTTGCAAATTCATGTTTGTGATCATATTGTTTCAAGTATCTTTCGCAAAAAATGAAAAGAAAGAATTTCGATTCAATTTCTAAATATGCATTATCGACGAGTTTTAACCTTTCCTTTAAAAGAAATAAGTTATCAAAAAACATTACGGCTGAACAGAAATCTAGCTTATCAAAGTAATTTCGGTTCTGATAATACTTTTCAAAGAGAGATAAACTGTCTTTCGAATTTAAAACGATGTTATCAGAAGCGAAATACTTTCTGTAAGCTTCCAAAATGTTTAAAATTATATCTCTTCGTTGAAGAGCTTCAAATTCTTCATGCGCTTCTGAATAGTAATTTATTTTTTGTCGAACATTTATAATTTTCCCACATATTTCAATCTGAAATTTATTAAACTGTTGCAATTCATCCAGCGTGCTCAAATGCTTCGATTGTTCGCTTAGATCTGAAGACTTTACATCTTCTTCTAACGATAGCAAACTGTCTTTAAGACAGAATAAATTTTCGACAATTATTGAATTTGGAGAGCGCACGGATCCCTGTTCTTGCAAACAAGCATTTGCTGCATGATCGTATAAGAAAAAAAGAAGATTGGATTCATCTTTCATCAGGGCGTAATATAAGGCGGATTTGCCTTCACTGTCCTTTTGCCTAGGATCAGTTTCAAATCCAGCATCGCTTAATTTCGATAAAACATATGAAGACTTGAACATAAGTTGTACATTCTGCTCTAAATTGCTTTTCAGTAAGGTGATGAGGAAATTTTCACTTATGTGCGGCAAATCATAAATTTTCTGAATGACATTCTTGGAAATTGCTGCTTTTTTTAAAATTTCTATTAGGGCTATTTTTTGTTTGAATATACCTTCCTTTTTTGGTATGCAATAACAAAATCTGTCACTTTTCATTCTCCCAAAATAATGTAGAAGTAAAATATATTTTGTGTGAATAAAATGCGGAGGAAGTTTGGGGAAAATGTCCACTTCTATGTTCTCTTTATTTAGAATAGTAATTACTATAATGTTACATTCTAAAAACCTAGAGGAAGCCTCTAAGTACTTTTCCTTTTCCGAAAGAATTTCAAGCGAATTATCAGCATTATGTATCCAGTTTTCCAATCGATTTTTAAACGTCTTCACTAAATTAATCGTAAATTCATCACTACAACATGCAGTTCTGTGAAGAAATGGATTGATTATTTTCACAAAATTCTTTAAATTTTTAGTTTGCATTAGACGATCGGCAAGCCACATTAAAAGTCGAGTTATTTCTTTTTTAGATGATGGGAAGGAATTTAAATAAGCTAGAACAATGTTCCACACTACATCATCATTTTTTAAAATATGAACTACCCAATTTTCAGAGATATCAAATTTAAAATTCTGAGATATAGATTTTAAAAATTCTTGCAAGTAAGTGAAATCATGCAAAATAGGTGGACTCATATTTGAATATTTAAAATGTCAAATAAATTACTCTCGAAACAAAACTATCATCCAAAAAGGATTTCGAAATAAGAGTTAAAATAGCCGAAAAAAATCACTTACGTCCCAAAAAAATGGACTGTATTAGAGGAAGTCAATTGCGTTTTAAAAAAAAACGTTATCGTTTTTGATAAGCAGAAAGCAATGCACAAGTAGTTTAAAACATAACTCTACCGGTATGAGGCGACATCTTTTAAGTAGAATCGTGTTTATTATGCACATTAATTGAATATATTTACAGAAATATAACAACGGGATACAATATTTTAAATTACAATTTTGAACTCCTTCCCCTTAAAATTCTTAAAATATAGATATAAAATATTACTTAACATCTAATTTTTAAGCAAATTTTTCGTAGAATTATTGAATAAATTTTATAAAGTGAATTTTTTTTTTATATGAGACATTTTAAAAAGCTAAAGCTCTTAAAAGCATAATTTTCATTTCACGTAGTTTTTTTTTTTTTTTTTTGTCCTCTCAAGGATATTTTAGAAAATGAGAAATTTAGATTTTCTTAGAAGCATGTTTATTCACAGATGTAAAAACATAACATTAAGACAAGAACTGCAAGCAAACTGACATAGTAGTTTTATGCTAATTGTTTATGCTTAAACAAAGACTAATAAGAACAAAATGTAATCAATATAGTTTATTATTCATAAATTATCCCTCTCAAATACTTTGTGGAAATTTGACAACAATTTTATTTTTTATTTGGAGAATTGTTTTTTTAAATTTTATTTTTAAAATTGGAGCTTCTTATTTTCTAATATTTATCAAAAGCTTCTTATTAAACCTTTTTATCCAAGTTGTCATAGCATCGATTTTGTTGCCAACGATGTTCTAGTTTAGATGAGAATTTCGAGTCCTGATTTTATTTAAAAGATCCGTCATGTCGAGGAACTGATGCTTGTTAAATCAGCTCTAAGTCCCCATGTTTGCATGATGAGTAGGCTGGGGTGCCAGCTCAGGTATCTATTTCATCATCTAATAGTGGTTCAAAAAAAAGGAGGTGTATTGGCAATGGTTAGCACAGACCTTGTTTCGAGCAATAATAAGAAGTCAGAAAATATTCAATAACCAAACCAACATTTTCTGCATCAATAAAGTTTGAAATAGAATGAGAGAATATGCATTTTTAAAGTCACAACTTTTAAGTCTATAAAATGGGGAGTTATATTTATAGTTATGTATTATATGTTAGTATCTAACTTAATAAATTCAGAAAAAAAAAAAAACCCCACTATATTTAATATCAGTATTAAAATAGTATTTGGGTGTGAGTATATACTTTCTACTTAGTTAAATAGTTCAGATAAAACATTTGAATTTACAGCTACCCCTTTTCGAAAACCGGGAATGTTTACTATAAGAAGTACAGCTATTTCTCTGTTTCGGTCGTAAAGAATTTTTAAATTATTTTCAAAACTTTCACTTGAGGAATTCCGTTACATGGCGAAGAAAATTTATTTTCCCATCCTATTCACAGAAAAGATTTTTTGGCAAACACTATTTCCCCTTATTATAAAATATTTTTTTCTTGAAAATTTTTACATAGTAATAATGTGAAAATAAATTACCTTAAGACTCATAATTAATTAAAATAAAGTAATATCCTTAGGCACTATATTGTAGTTATAGTTACTTCAAAATTATATTTTTAAATATTAGTTCTAACATTTTTTTTTAAAAAAAAAATTGTACGATAGACTTGATGTTATGTAATAAAGCAGTTGTGAATAAATACAAAATACAATTAGACAACATTCAGTAAACTTTTTTCTATTATTACGAAGAATGTGAGGCTGACCGTTAGTGATTAAATGATAGTCAAGGAAAAGAAACTCAATTTCATTATAAAGTAATTCGAATAATAAACAATAAAAAAAATCATAGATTTTAGACACTAAGAGGTATGAAATTAATTAAATGATTCACAATTTTAAACCCTTAAAACACATCCTTTTTCATTCATATGAATGAGTTCTATTTACGGCAATAAAAATCCATTAACGGTTACTGAAATGTTTTAAAGCATTAATTTATTTTCATTCAGTTCAATTCACTTTAATCAAATTTTATTTTATTTTTGTTACATAACTTCAATTCAAAGTTTAACTTAAATTTACGTCTCTAAATATATATCTATATAGCTTAAGTTTTTCTTTGAAAACATTTCCATTTTTAAACGGTTCATCTTGATAGGGAATGTAACTTAAAATATTAAAGGAAACTTTCATATAAACAGATTGAATCATAGGAAATAGCAAGAGCACAATCTACGTGCATTATAATAGCTTACTTATACTTCTTTAAGAAGGATAATTAGTTCCCTGAAGAAAAATAATTGAACTTAAGAGTTACTACACAAGTAATCAACATGTGCAAGATTGAATGATTTATGGAGAATGAGGAGCAACAAATGTTACTGACCTTTTTCAAATGTATTTTTCCTGCCCTTCCCTCAGATAAATAAATATTAAAGTATTTCATTCTCTGCATAAAAAAATAGCTAACTAACTAAATAAATAAACACCTCTAAGCACTCTTTTATTTTTTGAAGAATGTTTAGTGCTCAAAAGTTCCTGATGTTAGTTTCTCAAAAGTTCTCTGAAGGCGATAGAGCATCGGGAATCGATTTGCAGTATGTTCTAGAGATAATTTCTCTTGAAAGTATGGCCGCGGTAGCCTAGTGGTCATGGTTTCGGATTCGTGGCCGGCGGTTTTCTTTCAATCGTGGGTTCGATCATTGGCCGCCAAAGTCCCGCCAGTGTAGCCGGAACTGATGCATCCTTGGCCGCCAAAGACCCGCCTTGTAGCCGGGGCTGATGCACGTTACATTTGTTCGGGCCCAAAGTCCTCCCATTGGCGTGGTGTGGATGTTAGGAGAGGGAGGTGCCAACCCAGGTGTCGTCCTCGTCACTTGACCGTGGTTCAAAATTACGAGGTCCGTCGCCAATAGCCCTCGTGTTGCTTCTAGTGCGACGTTAATAAAAACTAAAACTAAACTTCATAGGATCATTTTTACACTATTTTCTTTCATATGTTTGATTTTTGAGGAAAACGAGTGTGTTTCTAGTTTGATATTAGTTAGTATTTCCACATTTTCAATTTTTGTAATATAGAGAAAGGGAACTATGGACAGGTCCAGGAATGTTGGTGGTGTGGCGGATGCTATGCACCAGGTCCCCAGCATGATCAAAAACTAAAATGTACTCTTGCACATGAAAATTTGACAATATTCCTATCGTATGAAATGTGAATTTTGTCGTAAACATTATTATTGTAGATCTCTGAAATTCAACAATCTGCAAACTAATTCTTGAAATCATGCAGACTTTAACGGCTTGAACTATCACAGATGAAGCATATAATAATAATGGATTTCAAATTCTGAGAAACATTCCTTCTTATCAGGGGCGTAGCTACCACCGTATCAATGATACGGCCACCCCCCCCCCCTAGCTGCAAGGGCCCCTGACGTGAGTAAGCAAAAAGTCGTAAAATTTTATCAATGATCATATTAAGAGTTCTTTTTTACGTTTATGAAATAGTATGTTACTGGCTTAAAACGATATAAGTTTTCCGTGTGAATTCTGAATCTCAAAACCCGCAATAAGAAAAGTTTAAAAGCTGGTAAAATTACTCAAAATAATGAGAAGACAAGGAATGGTGTGAGCTTAGAATGTTGGAAAAACTTCTCATTCAAAGAGGACCGACAGAAAGATCGTTTGAAGTTGAACACTTAGGATTGGAACAATCCATTCAGAATGTTATTTGCTTGTAAATGACAATAACCCCTTCGTCTGTTGATTGATTGACTGTAATAAACGTCGCACTAAAAACCTACACGAAGGCTTGGCCCTTAGTCGGAATTTTTTTCAGAGATGGTCCAGTGAAAGAGAATATATTTTACTTAACCCGGTTCTCTTTTATTTCTGTAACAACCAAAAGACCGAATGTGCATTCATAGTAAGCAAGGGCTCGATAACTGTTTCCCGTCCCGAGAAAAGATAGGACCATAAGCGCCAGAAGTCTTCTGTCACCCTCCAAGTCTATAGTTAATTATTTTTTTAACGAGTATTCATGAGTTCTTAAGTTGGTCCCATGGGGGAAGGGGGAGGGGGCTCGTTAAAGAAGAATTTTGGCAACCGGACAAAAGTGATGAAAAGCACGATCAAGATTTATGACATGCTTAAGGACGAATAAAAAGAATTGCGCAGAATGACGCTGAGAAAAAGACCCCTTTCAGAAGAAAATTGAGGAAATTTGACTTCCGAACTAATTTCTTTTAGCTATCTGTGCTTATACAGACAAATCGGAGAACAGTGTTTAAACAAGAAAAAAAGGTAACTATATTTTCATTTTCAAATTTTCTTTTAGATTTTTAAAATTTAATGCCCAGGTATTTTAATCGTGTAAGGTAAAGTGAAAAAAAAATATTTTGTTGCATTTGTGTTATTTCTATTTTATTTATATATTTATTTTTCGTTTTACATACATAAATATAAATAAGTGTCATCAGTTTCTTAGAGTGTTTTCATGATGATTAACACATTTAAGAGTGTTTTCGTAGCTTGAATCTTAAAACATTTTCAATTATCATTGTTATTCAAATGAAAAAATATAATTTGCCTCTCGTATAAAAATAATTTCTTTAGTCAATTATAAAAAACGATAGTAGTTCATTTAAAATACAAAACATTAAAGAGCTCTTGAGTACATTCATTAATTATTTACCATACTTAAAAGAATCCTAACAATAACTCGAAATTGAAATAAAACGTTGTTATATTTATTGTGTTTATTTTTTTGTAATCCTAACGTTTTACGATAATTTTGTTTAGTAATTAATGAGTCAATCTATAATTTCTAAATATTTAATTTCTATTGCTTCAAGCTGTTAAAAGAATTTTCAAAGAAAAAAAGTATGTTAAGTTTACTTAAAGATACACTTTTCTTTCTTTTTATTGAGGTAACATGTGAAATAAACACATAATTTTTCTACTGTACTTTAAAACTATTAAGAGAACCATTATTTTGTAAGATTAAATTTGAAAAGCAAAAATTCTTTTTTGTTTTTCCATTTATTGCCATTCTAAGAGTGATTTGCGCGCGATACTTCCTTGATTAAGATCTTTTGTCCAGACAATTTGAAAGAATATTCAATGCAATCTAATAATTAAATATGTGTATAATTAATTATAAAAATCGTATAATTTCTTTAAAATATTGTATAACATTCTGTATGCTTCAAATAAAGTTAATCAAAATTCATCTATAACACTCTATAACTATATTTAAAATCTTTAAAAAAGGCAACAATGTCAAAACTATGGTAGAAATTTCTTATCAAAAGCATTTAATGAAATGTTTATTTTTACAGAACAATAATAAATGCTGCAAAATTTAGGTACTATTTTTAATTGCTCCTAGTTTAAAACTATTTAATTAAAGTGGTAGCAAAATGCAGTACAGAAATAAAAATATGATAAACACAATTTATAAAGAAGATAAGTGATTTAAAACAAAATAAAAATGTGAAAATAGTATTCAATATGTAGTAAGGTTGTATAATTTTGAGAAAGGGAACTTTGAATGTAATTAAGATATAAATTTAGTTGAAAAATTGTAGATTTCTTTTGTGATATTGCGGCGTTTGTTAAAAGTTTTGAGTTATCTTAGAAATTTCAAATTATTCTGGAAATGTTTTATTGTTCTGTTTAGTCACAAAGAATTAAGATTTTTGAAAGAAAAAAAAAAAAAAAAAAACAAGTATAATTATAATACTAAACTAGAATGTGTAAAAAACATTTGTATTCAATTAATGTTTTATTAACTTATATTTAGAAACTTTAAAAGGAAACTTTACAAATTAAGAGTATTGTGATTGTTTTTCTAGTTTTTAAAAGAAAACCTTAGAATTTTTGAAAGCTTACTTTTGGTTGAGATATTTTAATAATTTGGATTATAAGTAATCCGGAAGCTAAGCTACGTTTTGTTCTAGAAATGAAACTATGATTTCTGTAAAGAATAAAAGAATTCAACAAAATATGTTTGTATTGAATCAAACATTTTATGAGAGTTCGGAAAAAAAATTAAAGTGCTTAAGATAATTATTTTAATTATCAAAATATTTCATAGAAAAAATTTACAGTTTACAATAATAAGCAGAAAACTTTAAAAAGTTTGAAAATTTTAGATTCAATTAAAAAAGAATATAGTTATTTTTTAATTCAAAATTTATAACTTTATTTTCAAGCATTCAAATTCCTTCCACACTACTACAGCGAAATAAATTATCTGATTCGGAATCGGAAATCGGCCAAACACTAGGCTTTGTGCAAGCAAAGCAGAAAATGCCCATTTGTGCTAAACTCTCCGATCATCCCAGATATTACTGAAGTTTGTAAATTCGCGTCGACGTTTAATATTCGCATTCGGTTTTGTGCGTTGCGTTTCGTTTAATAATATTAATATAAGGTGCTTGTAGTCTATCGGGTATAAAAAATTTTGTCGCATATGTGGTCTCACACGCTTAGTTTCCGAAAAACAAGTGCATGATTTTCAAACTTTTCAGGGCAGAAGCATGAAGCGTTATCAAAATGGAGAAGAAAAAAGAAAAAAATTTAAAAGAAAGCTGGAAATTGCTGAAAGTCAGAAAAATGCACTGCATAAATTTTTAGGCGCCACTACTTCAGTGCCCTCGTCATCTACCTCGGATAATCCCCAATGCACCTCAACCTCCTCTAATATTTTTCCAGAAGCAAATACAAGCGAAGTGAGACCTTTTATTCCCACTGACAGTGAACAAAATAAAGGAGACGACACTAAAAAGGGGACAATGAAGAAGTTCAAAGCAATAACGTTTTCAAAACTGGAAAACAATTCGGCAACTCTGTGCGGCAACGAAATATCAAAAGAACATATATTAGCTATGTGCACTTTGTATAAAAGGTCATCTAAATTTAATAGAATTAATAGTCAGTAATTACAGAAAAGAGAACACGAAGAGCTTTATTGGAGGAAAGTCTTGAAGCGATTAATATCAACAATAAAACTTTGAGCCGTTTAGGGGTAGCATTCAGAGGACACGATGAAGGTCAGGAATCTACAAGGAAAGGAAATTATTTAACGTGCCTGGATTATCTCATTGAATACGATGATTTTTTGAAGTTGCACCTTCAAAAAAATACGCCAATCGAGGACGAGGCAATGTTAGCTACCTGTCCCACCAAATTTGCGACGAATTTATAAGCATTATTGGGAAACAAGTAAAAGTCCATATAATTAATGAGATTAAAAATGCGAAGTATTACAGTATTGTAATTGACTCTACGCCCGACTTTTCACATGTTGACCAACTAACATTAATTTCGAACACTTATGGGCCCTTCAAGTTAAAAGACATTGATTTCGAACATCGTGCAATGAAAGTCATTTAGGGTCTTCAATATTACATGATTTTAATATAACACTATCTGAAAAAGATTTTTGCGATGCTGAAACTTGTGACATTGGGCTATTCGCGGTTTCTCTTCACTAACCTTGGGGACTTTCAATTGAGATTGATTGCTTTCGCTAAACAACCTTTGCCCAACCAAAAATGAAACGTGATGAAGAATGTAATATGCAAAGCAGTTAGGAATGAAGTGAAGCGGTTAAATTAAGAAGTATATAAACTCCATCTGAAGGAGTAGAGAGAGAGAGAAGGAGGATCAGAGAGGCGTTGTAACGAGAGGAGGTGGAATCTAAATGCTATAGTATTGAAAGGCTGAGTTAAGGATTAGAGTTGAGGTCCGAGTGTAAACCACTCGGATTGAGAATTGTTCTAGTGTTTTCAGCAGTTGTTCCAGATTCAGACTTGCAGTTGGTAAGAAGCTGTTAGATTATTATTGGTGGTTAGAATTAAAGTGTTAATAAACTTGACCTGGAGAGCTATAGTATTATTGTCTTAGAGGATATATATTAATAAATGTTGAAAGTGGTTTTGGTGTTTCTGTAATTATTGGTGTCATATTGTTTAATATTAGATATTAGTGATGGCACAAGATAACATCCGGGGTATCCGGTTGTTACAAACTTATCTAGCTGTTTTATACCTGTTTTAACATATTTAGCTGCAAGAGCAGCTAAATATGTTAAAATGTGCGACCTTTGTTCCAAATCACTTATTCTCAATAAAACTTTTGAACTAAATTCTAATTATGATTTAATACGTAATATAGACAGAGGAGGATTATTGTGCCCTACCCCAGGTGTTGTCACAGCAGTACTCTACAACTATTTAACAGTTCAGAGACTTCCTTCAAAAGATTATGAAAATATGTTCCTTAGACAAAATAATCAACGTCAAATTGCCTCAGAAATATCGATCAGCTTGATAAATTCAAATGAATTGTTTTATGTGATGAACCTTGCAACAATGATCATGCTTCTGAGTTAGTTTTAAAGCATATTATCCACATTTCTACAAATGCATTATTAAATAACTACTGTAGGGGGGTTAAAATGATATTAAAAAAGTTGAAACAAATGAAAGGAAATTACATACTTTATTATCTAAATAACTTGCTTTATTTTTATGTATGGATCCATTTTTAATGCATATATATATTTATTTTCATGTATTTATGGTTGACACGATAATACAGGAGCACCTGAGCCTTTCGGCCCTTAATCTCCATTTCAGGGAGCACACTTTTTGACAAGACCTCGATTTTTTTCCAGCCCAGAACTGCGTTTTGTTTATTGAATAATTGGATTTAAAGGAATTTAAAATAAAGTTTCATGTTGAATATGGGAGAAAAATTTTAAATAAAATTGAGATTTAGAAAATTCATGGTGAAAATTGATTTTAAGTTAAGTTTATATGTATTTATCTATAAATTTATATGTATGATTTACCTAAAAGTATTTTTTAAAATTTATTTAACTATAATTTTTTTTGTGTGATTGTGTATGATATCAATAAATTTATTGCTTTTAAATTTGTATTGCATTTTTTGTTTTGAAAACTAGTTCTAATTTTATTTCTGTTTTCGTAACTATTCTGAGTAAAACTAAGAAAATAACGATAAAGAAATTAGCATATTTTTGTGTATAAATTAACAATAAAATATAGAACATTAATTATTTTTATTTTCTCCTAAGAACAATAAAAATATAAAAGATTCTTATTTGTTGCAATGTAGTAAATGTTTATGTTCATTGCAATACGTTTGATTATTTAAAAAATATACTATATTTATTCTTAAATACTCTATGTGCATGAAACACAATTTTTTGATTAATATACTGATTTTTTTTTATTTGCTGTATATGAATGTTTAGTTTAAGAATAAAAAATGGAAGAAAATATGTAAAAATGCATCGGAAGAGTTCCGTAAGCGTGGATATGATTATGGACGAAGTTACCCTACTATTTGTGACGTCACAAATCAGGCCAAGGCCTTCTAGTTTTTAGGAGGTGTTGCTCTACCCGCATTTCACTTCTCAGACTCTTCACACATCTTATCGCGACCAGTTTCGCTCCTAGTGACAATAACACTATGAGGAACGGCGCATGCGCACTTAAGTACCAACATTCCTCCCTTCCCTCATTGCCATATTTTGGAAACATTCAGTTATTGCATGTACACAATTCCTCAGTTTACATTACTTAGTATACATCATACATGCAAGTTTCACGTATTAACTAACTAATACGTAAACTAACTTTATCTGGAAAAGCAAAAAAAAAAAAAAAAAAAATTACGAAATACAAAACAAGAAAATAATAATACCGGAAATACTCAAATAACACTCATAATCTAGTAATGAATATAAAAATATTAATGATTTCAATATAAAGGGAAACAATCTTGCAAAATATGTAAAAAAAATCTCATTCTCTCATGGTTAATATATCAATTTTAGAAATAGGTCTTTTAAGATATCCATATTCAGTTTTGACCTTCAAAACTCTAATTTTTTTTTTCTGGGGGTAAACTTCAACCCCGTATAAGACAATAAAGTATTTCATATACATCACGCATATTTTGAAAAATAATTTATAAGCATTTATATAAACATTTACTACTTTGCGGGGAAGGAAGGAGATTAACGATTCTAGCATTTTTGCCAACGTAGCAAACCCAAAAAATAATCCCTAGCTCTCAAATTTTTTTAAGAAAAACTTAAAAAATTTTGAAATTATCTACATGAATTTTTGAGCCTTCATGCTTTCTAAATACCTCGCAAACATTTTTTTTTTTTTAGTTTCAATAACTCTCATTTG
>BMAW01058750.1:821815-865081 GCA_019974015.1 Nephila pilipes | reverse complement strand
ATGTATACAATGATGCGTTAGATTTCCTGACTTTAAATTCAGCACATTAGTAATCCCATTCAAATTTTCGAAGACCCAGAACTCCTACTGTCCATCTGATGCGGAGGCTGGGAATCCGTGCCGAACAGAAATGGAATTGCTAAGCCTATGCAAATTATATCAATTTTAAAGATGGACAAACCTACAGCCTGTGAATTTTTAAGACAACTGGAAACTTCAAATTTCATGTTCATTTTTAGAAAGAATTTTAATATACTCACACTTTTAATCTCAATATAAATGCTAATACCGATTAAATTCAAATTTGATATTTTTATAGTTTCTGATTTTTATTGCAATAAACAAAAAAATATATCAATTTTAAATATGGGTGTCCATTCCTTAAAAACAGTTCGATGCTTGTCTCATTTAATTTGTTTGTTGAATGAGATCAAAAATTTATTAAGGAGAAACTGAAAAAGGCTCCTCAACATGTGCACATGTGTGTTAAAAATAATAATAAGTAAACTTATTTTTATTTTGGATTGATAGAACTGGGTAAGAGAAAGAATGAATCTGAGAAGAATGACTTTTGAACTGTACTAAACATGGTATAAAATTCTCTCATATTCGGGATACATTTCGATTTAGTTTCCAATATCATTTCTTTTATTTATGTCTGTGTAGAAATCGAGTTCCGAAAAGGTCTTTATCTCAGCCTTCGAAGACCCCTGCCTCTAGGGAGCCCTAAGCTGTAGGCAAAATAAGCGACTACCAACAGCGGCAAAACCGCCTGAACTAGGGCAAAAATAAATAAATAATAAACACAACCCTAAAATATCTCCTTTATTTGATTTTTTTGTAATTGCATTTGACAATCAAAATCCAAAATCTAAGATTAGGTTTAAAGCTCTATCACGCAGGATTTTAGATGGAGGTAGATCTCGGAGATTGATTTTGTTGTATACCGTGTGAAAATATTCGATTTCTTTTTTTTTTCTTTGTAGCACATTTTTTGATATTTATAATTAAGTTCCTTTTAGATGCTAATTTTATTAGTGAATATCATGTAAATTTATGTATCATGTTCAGTAAGCATAGAATAAATACAATTTCAAATGAGCTTCTACACGACAGAGATCCCCAACCATATGAAGTACCCAAGGAATGAATTATATTGTACTGCATTACATATATTCATTCCTTGGGTTATATACTATTTGCGTATGTATTATACAGTAAAAGTAATCAAAATAAAGAACTCGCTATATATGCCATAATATACTAAAAATTATTTCCTGTGGTCAACGGAAAAAATAGTTCACAAAAATGGTTTATGGTATCAAATAATAGTTGAGGATTGCTGCTATGTAGATTACAATATTTGAAAATCCATTAAAACATAAATATTATCGTGGAACAATATATTGAGTTATTATAGTTATTATTATCACTTTTATTAAATTTGCCCGTTAAATTTTTGATAATGACATCTGAAGTTATTAACTCAATTTTTCTGAATGAATCACGTGATTCTAAATTTTAAAAACAATGTCAACATAAACTTAAAAGAAAACATTTCCTATTAATGAAAATATGACTAATTAAATAATATCTTGGTACTTGCAAGGAAATTGGAAAATACAGAATTCTCTGTTACCTTTAAATGGAAGAATTTAAAAGCTAAAAACAAGAACATTTAGTTACAAATGAATTATTGGATGTATAGAATTACTACAGCTCAGCCAAAGAAAGTCATTGCGGTGAAGTAGTAATAATTCTTATACTTTTCCAGTTTAGATACATTTATCTATATCAAATATAAATCAATAGGTTCGCGTGATCATGAGATACAATAACAAGTTATAACTCAACCAATCATTTTTAATGCAACAAAAAATTACTAACAATTTTTTATTCAGCTAATTAGTAAACCAACATTTTATTAATGATCCTATTTTATCTACATCAAATATTATTAAGGTACCATGTAATTATTAGGGAAACACACACATACAAACACACATATTTTTGCATATATGTATATAACATACACATATATTGGATGAATAATTCTTTTCCCTTCATTTAAATATGTGAAATTGAAAAAAAAATTTAGAGATTTTAAGGGACACGGAACTAAAAAAAAGCTGCATTTATGGGGGAAAGCAATTTAAGCAAATATTATAAGCAATTTTTTATCATTAACCACAAAAAAAAAAAAAAAAAATTGAAATCGAACACTTTTTCATTCCTTTAGTGTACGTTTTTGTGTTAAAAGAACTTAGTACTTTTTATGTCTCTTCGTTTACATTATATTCACTATTCTGATAATTTCTTTATTTGTATTTAAAATGCTCCTCGTTATCCAAATTTTTCTAGAAAAGCACAAAATTTTAAAATGCTATATTTTATTACATTAAAAAAAATCACACATACAATTCTGTTTGGTTTGATATTTGCTTAAAAATTCCCCAACTAAAGAACTTAAAACGTTTTTTTTTTTTTTTTTTTTTTTTTGTCTACAGGAAAAAAATAATGGTATTGCAAAACTAAAATTTTGTCATCTCTATTGATATTTATATTAAGAAACTCGCGATTTAATTTCCTCGTTTTCATTACATAGACATTTTATAAACATATTATTTTAAAATTAAAATTACAATGAGCAAAACTTTCTTCGTGTAACTTTAAATAATAGGATCCGAACTCAGGAAGTTGTTTTCAAATGGAATAGCGCTGCAATATTAATATTATATTCCAATTGCACAATCCTATTCAGAGCAGCCTTTTTTTTTTTTCATTATACTACTCTTTTTTTTAATAAATGAAATTTTTTTGTAATATAAATTGTGTTCAACATTCCGTCTTCGTTACAATAATAATAGATTGTCTTTTCTTTTTATCAAACCAGAGGAAAAAAAAATTTCGTGTTAATGATATGCTTAAATTTTAATCCTTATTATAAATGGATATATGAGTTGAAAACTTAACAAATTTACTAGAATATTAGGACATTTTATTAAGGTTATTTGACATTGATCGAAGACAGCCGTAAATAAAAAAGAGGAAAAAAAAAAGATAAGAAACTTTTAATGACTTACAAAAAGTCGCGAATATTTTAAATTACTTTTGTAAAAATTTATAAATACATATTTGAGATCATTCTCTCCAACAGAAAACGTTTTGAAGTTCCAACAAAAATTAAAGATTGTAGAAATTTGAGCACCGTGTCCCTTTAAATATGAAATTTGAATGTAATCATCTTCAGTTATAGAAGGCTTAAAAATGTTACAAATAAATATTATGAAAATTGTCATCACCAATAGTTTTCATCAATTTGATGATCTTATCAACAAAATTGTTGATTTTAAAGAAACGTAGATAATAGAGGAACATGAAACGTCCAAATAATTTCCAATCGTCTTAGGTGCAAAGTAAAAGAGTCTACTTTAAAAGAATAATAATAACATTTTCAATAGTAGCACAAATAATATTAAGTTTTACTCAGAAGAATGATTTATGAAAAATGATTTATACATTCATATGAGACTTAATGACACGTTAAGAAAGCCAAATGTATTGTATTTAAATACATTAGACTTTGTATTGCAAAAATATTTCACTTTTCTTTTCTTTCCTCAATAGTAATAAAAATTAGAATTTCAACAATAGGAATTAACAATTATTTTTGACAATTTACAAATCACATCCATATTCATTAAAAAACATTTTTCATACATGTGAAAAAAATTACACCAGAAACATTTTGAAATACTCATATAAAAAATTTTTAAAAAAATTTGCAATTTATGAAATGAAATCGAATAAAGAGATAATAATTTAAAATCATATATGTTTGATTTCGCATTAAATTTCAAATCATAACAAAATATTAATTTAGTGTGTTATATGTTATGTAACACAAAAAACAATAGATTAAATTTTAATCAAATGAAATTTGAATAAACGATGTATTTAGTATCAATATTATGCTGATTTTGTAATTAGCCACCAAAGAAGCTTTTATTTTCGTACAACCACCAAATTTCGTCCCTGACAACTTTTCAAAATAAAGTGTTAAATGAGCATGGATTGTTTATTTTAATTCAGTTTCCTTCAAACGATTCACAATAGTTTTAATTCGAATTCTAGTCGTCTCATTGAAGTATTAGTGTTAAGAATAGATTAATGCGTACAAATTTATTTTACTTTTCTTTCATGGCAGCAATAATCAACAATCGATTAAAATATATTGAATTTAATAATTTATCGTTTGTTTTGATTTTTATATCTGAAAAGATCAGTATTGACATTTCAAAATTTTATCGTTTGCTTTAATTCTAATATTTAATGGGATAATTTAATTATTATTAAAAGAAAAGTTAGCATCTTTGGTGGCTAAACCTGTTCATTCAATGATTCAATAGTTTTTATTAACGTCGCAGCAAGAAGTAACCCGAGGGTTATTGGCGACGGACCTCGTAATTTTAAGCCTCGGCCTAGTGACGAAGGCGACACTTCAACTGGCCCCTCCTTCTACAAACTTCCACACCATGCCAATTGTTCTTTGGAACACTTCGCATAGAATAATTTTAAGGTGTGTACAATAATGTATAAAACTCCACCCCCCCAGAAAAATTAGAATGAAAAATAAATTGATTCTGTTTTAAATGAGCACGCAATAAAAACTAAAACTGGAAATTTAAAAGATCTGATAGCGTTATCGAAGGGGTTATTTATTCGTAACGCTTAGACAATTTTTAAAATTACATTTTCTCTTATTTGTCTTTAAGGTACTTCTGTTAAAAGACACTGATTGGTCGTAAATATGTCATATATTTTAGTTTACTAATTGGTGAAATTATTACAGCTTCAAGCTTTTTAGAAAATTAGATTTAAAAGAAAGGGAGAAATTCTATTGTTTTAAATGAAATGAAGTATATATAACTCAAACGATTGGGAACAACAAATCATAAGCATATTCAGATACAGTCAAACTTTGATGAATGATATGAACTTTTGGAGTTTATCCAATCCAAGAAGAAGACAGTGAAGTTTCAATTTATTTGATAAAAAATCGGTTTTAATATTCAGATTAATCAAAATAATATGCTAATAGTTAATATCCTTCATTTGTAGTTCAAAGGCAAAGGAAGAAAAAAGGGATCGGAATCCAAGAAAAGCGAAAGTAAACTTCTAACAGAATGTGAATGGAAGGTTAAGAATTTTTACTTTCTATTTTCTTATTATTAATATTCATGATTTCAATTATAATAATTTAATTTGCTTAAGGTATATTTACATTCTTATTTAATTTAATATTTTATCATCTGCTTTTATTTTAATATTAAAACAGAATATTATTGTCTACTTCATGAATTTATCGTTTGTTCTTGTTTTTTTTAATATTTAATTTAATAATTATTTTTATAGTAGAATTGTCTTTTTTTTATTTATATTTTTGTTAACATTGGCAACGTTTTTTGTTCAATAATTTTTTTTTTTTTTTTTTGCTTCTGTAAATAAAGAATGAATTAGGAACTTGAAAAAGTTTCTTTTCTTTCTTGAGATAACTTACTTCTATGCTGCCCGGGCTTAGAATTATGATTATTTCATGCTAATTAATATTTCATTTGAATAAACACTGTTTCCGGAACTTAACAATTATTACTTTTAGCAAAGATTTCGGCAAAATTTCGTTTTGCTCTAACATTCAATGTCCACTTTCAGAGGTTTGACTGCATTAGATTGTTATTAAAAGTAGATAATTATATTAAAGAACACAGTTTCAGCACACACCTGAAACATAATATATGAATATTAAATATAAGTATCCTCAATTTAATCAATTTCTGTCATTAATATGACATGGTATTCATCTATTATTAAATAAAATCAACAAATTTTAATTCCTTATTATTAATTTTTTTACTTTTTTCTTGCGAGAATGCGCTTAAAATTTCTGAAAACATTATATATTTATTAAATGAATTATTGACGCTAAAATTACAAAAGATTTAACTAACACATAATCTATTGTATCATAGTTACTTAATTAACAAAAATGTTTTTTTATTCATAATTACATTTAAATAGTCTTAAATTTTTGAAATGCTTGAAATTATACATATTACAATTTTATTTAAAAATTAAGAATCCAATGTTCTAGTAAAGTCGAAAAATATTTTTTCATCAATTGCAGGGAAACGAAATTTATAAACCATGATCATGAACCTTGAAATATATCCAAATATGTACAAAAAATTTAATTTGAGAAAAACTAGTAGTTTTCATATTCTTAAATTAGATATTTATTAAAATTATAAAAAGTAAATGTATCATTGAAAAATATAAAATCTCGTCGTTAATATTAACTAGAAAACATAGAATTAAAACTTTGAATCAGAAAATGTATTAATATTACAATACTTACTAAGTTGTTTAATAAATACTAAGTTCTTTACAATACTTAATTTTAGAAACTTTCAAATTAACGTTTCTATTTAATTTGATAAGTATCTACAATTTGACAGATATTAAATTAAATTTTAAAATTATATATATTTGAAATAATTTTTGAATTAGTTATTAACTA
Source organism: Nephila pilipes (assembly GCA_019974015.1). NCBI lineage: Eukaryota > Metazoa > Arthropoda > Arachnida > Araneae > Nephilidae > Nephila > Nephila pilipes. The sequence goes on along the minus strand of BMAW01058750.1, from coordinate 858,504 downwards.
TTAAATCATATGTTGTTAGACTAAAATCATAATTTAAAATTATTTACCATAAATATACATTATTATTGTATTTGATATATAAAATCAAAAAACATAGTAATTGATTTTTTTTTGAGAATGTAACATTAAATACACAAAAATAACACTAAATATTACAGAGCACTAAAAAAAACTATAAAGTACTTTATGGTAATACAAATAGCATAGTACACTAAATAATTCTAATTACGAAATAAAAATTTATTATACGTATTGAACTAAAACGTCCATAAAATACTTTTAATTCCGATACTTTAAATGTTAGTATTTTATTTGATTTATTTGAAAATTTTTTAATCTATATTACTGATACAGTAGTACCTCTTGTAATGGACACCCACGAACAAGGGACAATTCTGTGTTGGTCCTGGTCTTTTGAATAGCATACGTATTTATTCCTTATTAAAGAACACTACTATTTAAGGGATAAAATGTCAGGTTCGGTGGGTGTCCCTTATTGGAAGATATTACCGTATATATATTTTTGAAGATTATTGAATTCCAGAAAATGCTTTACATTTTCCCATTGGAATTAGACATGCATATTCACTCCAATGCTCACATTCCGTTATTTTTTGACGTAAATCCTTAAATCTTTCATCGTCATCATCTTTCATTAATTTCATAAAATTAGAAAATTGATATCCTGTTTGTTCCAGTATAGTTTGCATACAGTCAATAGCTGGCTCATCTGATATAAAACGTAACATTCTTGTCACCAATTCAGATGGTAAATCGTTCAAATCGAGCAATTTTCCTAACGATTCTAATAACGGGTTACCATGAGCTAAAATGTTCCTTAAATTTGTTCCATTGAACAAACGTGTAATTTTTAACCATAATTTTTCCAAGTCTTTAATGTGAAGAACATTCATGCAATCAGATACTAACATTTCAACCGCCGCTTGAACTTCGGAAACATTGACATACATCTGAACTAATTTATCATGCAAATGTTTTTGTCGCCGTAAAGAGGTGGGCTTTTCCCACAATTCCTTAATATCTTCATTTTCATCAATTAAAATTTTTTTTAGTAATTTTATTCGGTTCCTAAAAAATTCAAACTCATTGCCTATAACTTTTTGATTTTCACCGATTACAAGCTTGGAAAGAATGGTTTTGGCAGCATCTGACATTTTTAACTTGTTACAAAGTAAATCATATTCCATTTTATTCATCTCAGCACTATCAATTTTATTTTTAAGATCTGAAAAATAATCTGGAATCGAATCAATACTGTATAAGGCTTCGGCAGTTGTTCCTTCTTCGATGTCTTTAATTATTTCTCTCTTTTCTTGATCTTTTAAAGGTAGTTTATTGAGCTCTTTAATAGTTTCTTCAATGCATATTTGTTTTCCTTCTAATAAAGTTCTTAGTCTTTGTTTTGTAGGCGATATATCGTGAAACTGTGCTGGTATGCAGTGATAAATGGTTCTTACTTCTTCATCATTTAAAAATGGCCATCCCTTCAGTATCATGCAATACTTTTTAATGTTTTTGTAAGAAAATTCTTCTTCCTTTTTTTCTTTTACTTTCTCGAATATACCCTCCAGTATATTTTCATAATCAGCCACAACTGATTCAGCGTTTTTAATCAAAATATTCGAAGCTTCTAAATCACCTTTATTTCCCTTATTCTTCACTTCATCATTAATAATGGAGTCTTGAGATGTATTAAAAACATCATTAAGTATCCATTCACTGTCCATTGCTACATTACTTTTCTCAATTGGATCAGGCTGGGTTGAAACTTTTTCAGAGTCTTCAGCATTTGTGCCGAGACATTCATTTTCCTCGCATCTCATAGTAATATCTTTATCATATAGTAAGTTGCTATCAATATGTGGCTCAAGTGAATGTACATTTGAAGGCACATCAATATCTGTTTCATATTGTTTTGCTTTGAAAAGCAATTGTGGCTCTATCATTTCAATATTAGGATCCAAAGATTTTTTTTCGTTCTCATTTTGAAATGTATTATAGCTTGAATCGTCGCTAAAAAACGCATTAAGACCAATATCTTCTATGTCGATGGAGGCTCTGTTTTTCTTTTCGGTTTCCACAACTATTGTAGAATTTTTGTAATTTTCAGCACCATTAAGCAAAATCCCATTCTGTACGATAGTTTGGACTTTCATATCATATGATTCAACGCTAGGCTCTAAATAGTTTAGTACTTGGGATTGTCCAACTTCAAGAATTTCCGTTTCAGAAATTACATTGCAGGTCGAATAAATGCACTTATTAATTTTTCCTGAACCACGTATCTTTTCGGGAAAAAAACACTTTCTATCTTTTATTCTGTTCAGTAGAGTTCTTCGATATTTCTGAAGTTTTTTGTTTTTAGTTAAAGAGATCAAAACGCATTCCAAGCTCCAAAATAAGTCGTCAAGTTTTTCTGTATCTTGATCCGTAATAACACTTTCAGATTTCAAGCTACTTAGTTTATCTTTAACTGCAGAAATTAGATTCACAGTAATGTATTTATATGAATTAAGTGCATCTTTCTTTAAAAAATCTACTTCTTGATTAAGAATTTTTATTTTCTTTTGGAATGAATTGTACATATCACTCTCTTGAGGGCTGTTAACGTTGACGGAACGTAGCTGTTGCTTTTCTATTAGAAGTTCTGAAACATGTATTTTACAGTCTTTCTCCTCACTCATTTTTTCTGTTTGTTTTATATTTTTTTCTTTCTTCCAAGCTTTGTAAAGGGCTTTTAAAAGCCTCAAACTCAGAAATTGACCCATTTCATACATATGAGTAAATGATATTGGAGAAAGAAGTTTTTTAAATTTTACCAGCTCAGTTTGTATTCCTTTTAACAATTTTGAATTATGTTCGACAGTATTTCTATATAATAATTCAGAAGATTTGAAATGAACCAAATTATTCCTGATTTGTTTTACAATTTTTACGAATTCACTTGGAAAAGCTTGCGATAGAACCTTCTGAATAGATTTGAAATTGCTTTCTTTAAAACTTTCTCCAATTACTTGAAGCGATCTTTCAATTATTAGAATTGATTTCGCATCCATAATCTTAATTTTAGCTACAGTATCTATGTAATTTTGTAATCTATACAAGATAAATCGTCCGTAAATTTCTGGTAAGTTCACTAAAGTGTTAACTTGTGTTTCTGGTATTGAACTTACTATGTTTTCACGAGAAATTTCGGTTTTATCTAAAAAAAATTTAAAAGCGCAAAGATGTTTTTGTAATGATAACTGTTCTTGGAATATTATCCGGCGAGATCCTTGTATGAATTCATTTTCTTGATAAGATTGCTCTAAGTGTTTCTTACAAAAAATGTAAAGAAAGAATTTCGATTCTATTTTTAAATATGCTTTATCTAAAAGTTTTAATCTTTCTTTTAAAAGGAATAAATTATCGAAAAACATAACTGCGGAATAGAAATCTAGCTTATCAAAATAGTTTCGATTCTGATAATATTTTTCGGCGAGAGATAAATTATCTGTCGCATTTAAAGCACTATTATTGACGCAATTGAAATACTTTCCGTAAGTTTCCAAAATGTTTAAAATTATTTTTCTTCGCGAAATGGCTTCAAATTCTTCATCCGTTTTTGAATAATAATTTATTTCTTGTCGAACATTATTAATTTTTCCGCACATTTCAATTTGAAATAGATTATACAGTTGCAACTCGTCTAACTTTCTCAAGAATTCTGAGTTTTCATTTATTCCTAAGTATTTAATATCTTTTTCTAATGTCTGCAAACTGTCTTTAAGGAGCTGTAAATTTGCAACTATTGAAGTGTCGGGAGAGCGAATGGAACCCTGTTCCTGCAAACAAGCATTTGCTGCATGATCGTACAAGAAAAAAAGAATATCGGTTTTGTCCTTCATCAGAGCGTAATATAAAGCAGATTTGCCTTCCCTGTCCTTTTGTCTGGGATCAGTCTCAAAACCAGCATCGCTCAATTTCGATAGAACGTATAAAGATTTGTAAATAAGTGGTACATGTTGTTCTAAATTGTTTTTCAGTAGGGTAATAAGAAAATTTTCACATATGTTTGGCAAACCACAGATTTTCTGAATTATCTTCTTGGAAATTGTTGCCTTTTCTAAAATTTCTGTCAGCGCTAGTTTTTGTTTCAAAATACCTACATCTTTTGGTATGCAATAAGAAAAGCTGTCGTTGTATTCCGCTTTTCTGGGCCAATGAAGGAGTAAAATGTATTTTGGATAAATGAAATAAGGAGGACATTTGGGAAAAATATGCAAATTTCCTTCATTATTTTCAAAAGAACAAAACATAATGTTACATTCCAAAAACCTAGAGGATGCCTCTAAGTATTTTTCCTTTTCTGAAAGAATTTCAAGCAAATTACCAGCTTGATGTATCCAGTCTTCAAGTTGATTTTTAAGCGTCTTCACTAAATCGATCATAAATTCATCACCGAAACAAGCAGTGCGGTGAAGAAATGGATTGGTTACATTGGTAAAATTTCTTAAGTCTTTAGTTGTCTTTTGATGACCAACGAGGCTATTTAAACGTCTAGTTAACTCATTTTTAGACGGTGGAGAGGAATTTAAATAAGCTACCGCAATGCTCCATATGACATCTGCGTCTTTCAAAACGGGAAATTCCCAATTTTCAGAGATAAATTCAAAATTCTGAGATATATATTTCAAAGCTTCTCTTATATTTTTAAAATCTTGCAAAATGGGTGGACTCATGATTAAATATCTTAGCAATAGAGTAAATTGCTTTTAAAACAAAATTATATCAGCTAAAAATAATTTGTAAAAACGTGTTAAATCGGTAGAAAATATTTACTTACGTATCAACATAGTCGACCGTAGTGAAATGGGACAGCTGCTCCATTGAAACGTCATCGTTTCTGATTAGCAGAAAGCAACAAGGAAGTAGTTTAAAGCATAACTCTACCGGTATGAGGCGACATCTTTTAAATAGAAACATAATTATATAATGTGAGATAATTGAATAATTTTACAGAGACATAACATAAGGGATACTCTATGAAATTAAGTATTTAAAAAAAATTTTTAACTCAAAATTCTGCATGTTTAATGGTGAATGTCACTTAACATTATAGTATTAGCTCGAATATAACGCGATACTTTTTTGACTAATCATTTCCCGTTAAAATATTGACTCTCGCTGATTTTGAGATCTAGGTAATGGAATGTAACAATTCTTCTTATTAATTTATAATAAATAACAATAATAAATAAATAATAATAACAATATCTTGGTTATAAATCATTTTATATAAAGGCTTATCTGACGTAATTATATATTTTTTGAATTCTTTTATGTAAAATGAATGGATCGCATTAAATTCTTCTTTTTTTTTTGCTAACTATCTTTATAAAAAAATTGTAGTGTCGCTTTACATTTTGGCAAATGCGGAATAATTTTTAAGCGATTTTTTCTTTGAGCTATTGAATTAATCTCAAACATGACATCTTTTTTTTTTTTTTACTAGACGTTTTGAAAAATTTAAGCTCTTAAAATCTTTACTTTTATTTCACGTTATTTTTTTCCCTTCCCTAGGATATTTTGGAAAATGAAAAATTTAGAAAGCAATTAAACTACTTCCCTGAATAAATTTCTCTAATAAATTTTTTTTATTTGCAGATGCAAGAACTTAATATTTAGGCAAGAAACACAAATATATTGAAATATTAATTTCATACTATTTTTTTACTCTGAAACAAAAATGTTCTTTATTATTTAGAAAGCATCTCTTTAGAGCATTTATAGAAGATATGACAGGAATTTTACATTCCATCGATATTTTTTAAAATTTATTTTTAAAATTGGAAGTTTATAGTTTCTTAGCCGGATCAAAAACTTTATTTTAAGCCTCGGTATCCAAGTAGTCACAGCATCGAATTTTTGGCCGGCGATGTTCCAGAAGAACCATGTGTTCGAGAACTGATTCTACTAAAGACCCATCCTGATGAGGGACTGATGCACGTTAATTCTGTCAGGTCTCAAAGTCCTCATGCTATCGGGAGGAGGAGAGTTGAGTACTAATACAGATTTCAATGTCATCAATTGAACGTGGCTCAAAACTGTGAAATGTATGAAGCATCAATAAGGATGTGACGCCTGCCGGACCCGGGCTGCCTCTTGTGCCATAGTTAGATTCAATTATTAAACACTAAGACACAATAACCAATCAAAGAGACACTAGAACAATATTTATGGAATTTATTAACTTCTATTTACTATAACAAAAATTATATTAACTTCTATTTACTATAACAAATATACCAGGGGAAGATCTCTACTACAAAAATTCAACCCACCAATAGTAATCTAACAGACTCTTACCACATATCCTTTCTCGACTGCAACTCAAACTCCGCAACTAATGTAACAATCTGGAACACTAAATCTCTGTAAATACTACATCTTTAGTCCTGACGTCTATTTCAACCTCCCTTTTCAACTCCTCCTGGAACCTCTCTTTCCACTTCTCCTTCAGCCTCTCTATCGCTACTTTCAGTCGGAGTTTATATATTTCCTAACTCTCCAGCTTCACTTCATTTCTACTTGCTTCCTATGAGCATATTCACGTCTCATTTTTGGTTGGGCAAAGGTTGTTTAGCAAAAGCAATCAAACTTAATTAAAAGTCCCCAAGGTTAGTGAAGAGAAACCGCGAATAGCCCAATGTCACAAGGAGACGAAATGCGTTCTACAAATAAAGCATAATTCACCATAATTAGAATTTGAAATAAGGCTCTCGTTTACCGGCCATTTGGTTTTCGAGGGCGTAATGTTAATCCTGTGAAATTTCGACTATCTTTCTCAAATCTTTATTAATTTGAATACACAACTATCGACACAAACGAATATACGAACATACTATCGACACAAACGAATAATTAAAATGGGGGTAAATATGTTTTTAAAAACCAGAGGAAAAAAATAATTCCATGGAAGCCTTCATTATTTTTTGCTCCTTCAGATGCACTTTATTGCATTCAAATTAGTGAAGATTTGAGAATTAAAATCGAAATTTCATAGGATTACCATTACGCCCGCGAAATCAAAATGATCGGTGGACGGGAGCCTTAAAACTACACTCAGGAACATCGAAAATAGCTCACCACGATGGAAGAGGGCTACAATCGCTAAACTTTGCAAAGTAGTTGAATGATGTCCGATATGAAAATGATCCAAGTTTGGTGTCAATGTGCATCACTAACACATCATGCAGGGGAGTTGTAATCAGGAAAGTGATCCAATATAAACCGGCGCATAGTGGAAGATTCTTAAACGTGACGATCAAATCCTACTCTAGGCGAACTCCAGTAATCGAAGAATTCAAGATTGACATGTGAGAAGATATTTCTCACAGTTGAGTTGAAACACTAGATGCCGCCGTGTCACTCTGTACTTGATATGGAAGTGTCTGTTTAAGATTTGTGGCCTCAGGACAATATCCGACATCTAATCTACTAATTGCCGGACCGTGTTGCGGCATGAATTGTAGCAGGAGATGATCTGATGCGCTATTGAAGTTATACGGTCTTTATTTAATCCCCCCCCCCCCGGGGGCGCCCCCCAAGTGAATCTCTCGTTTGTATCATATTATGTGTATTGCATTTCATTTCATACCGAAGCTCCCTTCTTTGTACGCTATGTTCAGTGATCCCGAGTGTGTGAAATGGAAAACGCTGCCCATATATAATATCAGTATAGTTTAAATCAGTTGTTCTTAAGCTCTTTAATCTCGCACACCCACTCCCACGCAAAAAAATTTAAACAGTCCCCTTTCTCTTCCAACCTCAACCCGTAGTGCACTATGTGCGGAGCGTGATGCTAGCTGCTCGAAGTATGTTCCTCTCAACCTTAAGCATGCATGTAAAAAGTTTTTTTTTCTTATTTAATTTAAAATTTAACAAATTCAAATTGTTTTAATTTATTCAATTTTTAATAAAAATTTGTTTTGTCAATTTGAAATTAAATACTTCATAATAAACAGGTATACTTTTGTAGCAAATTTACATTTTGTATTAAAACTTATATCTCTAACATTTGAAGCATCTTTGAACAAAATTTATAATGGTAATAAGATTTATAATAAAATGTATATATATATATATATATATATATATATATATATAGTGAGAGAGAGAATTGGAAAAAAAAAGTAGAAAAAGAAAAAGAATTAGTTTCTAGAATCTGTTTACAGTATACGAAAATTAAAATAAAAGCAAACGACTTTTTACTGTGACAGATGTGTTTGACTTCAGCTGCATAACAAAGTAAACTTTTGTGCAATGTTTGACACTGCTCGGCGCATCTTGGATGTTTTTAGTACTGAATGATATATGGATATGATAAGCGTTAAAGCTGAAAAAGAATCGTTTCACATAGGTATGTGATGCTTAAATAACCGAATAACATTTAATGCCCTTTGACAAATTTAGGGTAATTCTACTCTAGCTCCGATCCAGATTCAGTTAAATACTTTTTGTGAAAACTTATGGTTATAAGTTTGAATAAGTTGTGATTTATTAAGTTGGAGATAACGAATTGATTGCGACTTATTTTTAAAATTCATGAATCTATGAAATAAATTTTCGCGACCCCATTTGGGGTGACCACTCGCAATTTAAGAAGCAGTAATTTAAATAAACAGAAAATAGCATTGCATTTACTATCGGTTTTAAAATGGGACTTGCATGTATATACGAGGGTCTTCAAAGTTTCGCGACACCAATATATCCCTTTGCTACCCTATTTGGAGTCGTCACCCGCAGTTTAAGAAGCGCTGGTTTAAATAAACATAAAACGATACTGTAGATTTTAAAATGGTACTTGTATGTATATATAAAGGCGTTTCAACAATTATCTGCATTAGCAAGAGGAAATGTGATAATTCACGCCAGTACTCATCTCATTGATCATTTTCCCATTTTTGAGGTCTCGAAGTACGACGCTTTTCGCATCTCTAAAACTCCCTATCATATTCTCTTCAGCCAATAAGATCGTCTTCGCCTTCTTCAGAAGCAACCCATTGTTTTTACGGTTTCCAGCGCATTATTAGAAATCCAGATCTCACGATGTTGACAATTGGATGCAAAATGTCGACGATAATGTGTCATTAATCAAATTTTCATTTGGGCGTCGTTTAACAAAAGGCAGTCCACGATAACACCAATTTAGCTTAACTACGACATCTGTCTTCAAACACAGGTACATATTGAGCCACCATATGTATGGTGGTGTGTGTAGGAATGCGAATTGCTGAAAAAAGCTTATACTTGTCTTCGAATAACACTTCAGGGAGGTGACACTCTGCGTTCGATCTGTATATACTTTCCCAAGGGAAGTCAGTTAACATTACAGATCGCGGTAAAAAAGAAATATTAAATTTTTAAAGAAACAAAACGCAGAAATAAATTTATCATTTCCTTGAAATAAGATTTACTAGAAACCGAGCAAATTTAACATTTCAGAAATATAGTGAAAGTCTACATGAGAAAATAGTTAAATACATTCCATATTTTATGAAATGAAATAAATAATAAAATAGGAACAAGAAACTAAACGAATTGAAAAATAAAATATTCTTTAACAATGCACAATCTATCTGAACCCTTGAGAGAGAGAAAAAGATCTTAATATAGATTCTTGATTAAAAAAATTTTATTCAACCGATTTGAAAAATCATTGATTATGAAAGCAAAATCATTATTAAAATATTCAGACAGCTATAAATGCATACATAAATATTATATATGTATTTGTTATGCAAAAAAAAAATCAGAAAGAAATTACGTAATAAATTTCCTTGAATAATTTTTAAGATCGAAGATAAGAATTTGACAAAATTTCATGCGATATATGTTCAATAAATTTAAAAATTTGAAGAAAAAAAAACTTTCTTCGGGAAAATATTTTGCGAATAAATTTAGAATGATTCATCTGCAAACAGAGCAAAACACTAAATTCGGAAAGAACGAATTATATAGTTAAATAAAATTATACTCACTTAGAGTTTCCTGTTATTAATTTCAGGCCTTTTGTGATCTATTTACTAACGATAAAATTTTTGCTGACTTTTTAAAAATAATTTTATTCACAAATTTACATAATTTTTCTAGATTTAAAATTAATATCAATAACATCAGTCGATTTTCCTTTGAAACTATGTTCTAAATACACTCATTAAATTATTCAAATACAGTAAGAATCACAACTTCCTAATGATTTTCATTTATAATTAATTATATAATTCAAAATAATAATATATATACATAGTTAATGCATCTATATTTGTTGACTAGAAGAAAACACAAAAACATCAACAGTAGGTAGCTTGATTAAGTAATGTGTAGTCTGATGGCTTGTTAAAATACTGTCCGAACAGACTGCCTCCTCCAAAGCGACTCCAATTGATCATTTTGAATTCTTTATCCATTGAACTTCTTTCGCTTTTTTATTTTCTTGACCTTAGTTGTAGAGACTTTCTTCCTTCGTTTAAAATCCATAACTTTTGACAGTGAAAATTCGTAGCATTTCAGTAAAGAAAATCCGAGCCACAATCCACTATAACCGCCAAGAAGACTGAAAAGCTCGATAAACTGAAATTAATAAATTCGTATATCAATAAAATAAATAAACTATAAAAAGTAGAAATAATAAACTAAATAAACTAACACAAGAAAGTAAACAGTAGCTGGTAACAATATCATTTTAACTGTTTCTTTTAAAATCATTACTTTACAATTACTTAAACTGCAAAGAACGAATGTGACGATATGATGACATTATCATTAATAAACGCTGAATCAGGCGAAATGGTGAGACTTATTTTTATTTTCATTACATCATTTCTCATTACTTCTTTCTGAAGGTCATGATAATTTCTCGAAATTAGTTTATGTACATATATAGTAACTGAAGTGAACTGCATCTTTTTTTTTTTTTTTTTTTTTTAATTTACAATTTCCATCAAAAGCATTCGAGAGGAGAGATAAGAGTGATATTTCTTTTTGTATTGTTGAGTACACTGTTCTAAGCTTATTTAAATTTTAATTGCATCTCCCCCTTCCCAAATATTGTTTTCTTTTTCTCCTCAAAAATAGGGTTACTTTTGTTATAATTCTCATATTGAGACGTTTATAAAATGGTTTTCCTAATAGAAAGAAGTATTTAATTCTTATTGTTAGCAATATTTTTGTTTGATACTCGGGCACTACTAATTTGCCAAAGATCGTCGGAATTTCTAGGGAGTATGATATTACACAGGCTTATTCAGAATGATTCATACAAATTCAAAATTCCATATTTTCATAAATAAAAGACACAGAATGTTAAGTAGTATATGAATGCAAAGGGAAACTATAACATAGAAGTCTTTTTTTACACGTGTTCGATATAACTTCATTTGGTTACACGTATAATGTATATTTGATTTGTTCAAAACACGTTGTTAATGTTGCGAATCCACTGTGTAAGCCTCCCAAAATTATAAGTGTAAGAGATTTGTATTCTACTTAGTGGTAACAGTGTGGCGCTGCAGTGGTAGCGCGCGAAGTATATTATGAAAAAGATTATTCAGCAACTGATACGCTCGAACGAGAGACGCCATGTTCTTTCCTTGTTTTTCATTTCTTGTAATTAACGAGTGTCTGAAAATAAAATTTGTATAGTTTTTGGTATAACGACGTAATTATTGAACCCTGGCGTTTTAATTATTGAACAGTCAAGTTTCATTGGTAACTGATTGTATAGCAGAAGAAATCCACTGTTTTTAAGTTCAAATAAATTTGTGGGTAATGATAGCGCATGCACTTTCTCTCTTACAAACTCTCAAAAGGAAGAAATCGCTTAGGTTCATATCGGGTGACTTAGGTGACCAGCTGTGTACCATCAAGTCATCTGATCCCCTATGATGTATCCATCTGCGAGATAGCTCCTTAAAAGTATTTAAAACAGCTATCGTGAAATAGTGTGTCGAAGAACACACGAGTGCCATCAATTTTTCCTAATAAAAAAAAACTTTCACATTTTCCCATTGTATTCGTGTATTATTTATCCTTCTGTGTCGTTTGTTTTTGAAAGTAAGGAATTTTAAAAACAGATGAATCAATTGGAAATATTTTTGAACCCTTTTTTTTTTACAAAAGTAGGTGTAATTCTTTAAAATTTAATTTAAGAAAGTGAAATTAAGGGATAAAGGATATTTAATTATTTGCATATAAATAACGATTTTTTAGGTGCTAAGACAAAAATGCAACGTCAGTTATGAAAAAATAAATGATTACTAGTTCAAGAGTACCTCTCCCTTGTGAGAGACTTTAGTTAGGTGAATGAAACACTTAACAGTACTGCGACATCTCTCTTCCTTTAACTGTTTTGTAGTCATTACTTCGAAATTAAATATTCCCTAAATTACCGAAGCAAATGAAGAGAAAGACAGATAATAATTTATATTAATTAATTAATATTCTACATTAATTATGCAGAATCTCTCTCTCTTAGTCTATTGATTCTCAACGAACTTTAAATTTTTTTTAAAGAATTATCAAAGTCATCACTTACTTACTTTCTCTGGGTCGAGAGAGTTTAACCTCCAAGGTTGTGACATTGGATTATTCGCGATTTTCTCTTCAATAATTTCGAGGACTTAATAGTAATTTGAATTCCATAAAATAATTATTCTTCCCAACCGAAATGAAAAGGAATTAGGTAAATTAGATGAAGATAGAAGTGAAGTGAATCGAACTAGAGATGGTATATGAATAAAATAGAAATGAACGAAAATGAGAGGAGATAGAGGATAAAGGCAGTCTGATAGTTATCAGTAAATTGGGCTGAAATATCGTAATTAATCTTTTGATTTGAAGATATTCTTAGTCTAAGAACTCAGATACGAAGCTACTTTTTGTGAGAATTGTTGGCATCAAAACTAGGGTTTCTTTCCTGGGAACCCGGGTTCCCGGGAAATCATAAGGCTTCTGTACTTTTTCTATTTCCGGGAATTATACTTCGTTCCCGGGATATCCCGGGATGTTAAGAAAGTTGATGAAGATGATGTTAAAGAAGAGTTTGGCTGTGAAAAGATGGTTTGTTTGGATGCCAAAACACGCTGGAATAATTTGTTGGCAGTGCTTGAAAGATTTTTAGAAATAAAGTCAGCAATTTTAAAAGCATTAATCGACATTAAAGAAGAACAAATGATGGCCAATGTAGAGTTTGAAACTGTGATTACAATTGTAACTGGCTTAAAGCCAGTAAAAATTGGCTTAGAAAAATTATGCAGTCGAAATGCAACTTTGCTAACTGCAGAAGGTGTATTTTCTTTCGTTATTGGAGAATTGAACGAACAAAATTCAGAATTTGCGAAAAATATGAAATATTCTCTAATCCAAAGAATGGATTAGAGAATGGATTAGAAAGAGAGAGACGCAACGTTAATTTAATAGGATTAATGCAATACCCAAATTTTGGGAGAAAATACGAAGCAGCTGCAGTTACTGTCGATATATCGCGATTGCCTCGTAAAAATTGTTTGGTTAGACAAGCCCAAATGATAGGGACAAGGCTTTTCTGCTAAGAAGAGAACTCAATATCCTACTCTTCACACTTAGAAGAAGAGAGCATGGAGATTTTTAAAGAAAGAAACCTATGACGTTGGACGAAAAATTAGAGAAAGCAATTTACTCTAAAACAAACATTTTATATTGCGCAACCAAAAAAAGTACTAGTCTCAACAAAATCATGAAACAAGAGATGCAGTTGTACGACTCGACTGAAAATCCATCACCAAACATTATAAAACTATGTGGAGAGGCTTTACAAACAATTCCTCCAACGTCAGTTGAAGCCGAGAGAGCATTTTCTGCTGCTGGATTGTTCGTCACAAAGCTTAGAACAAGGCTGAGTGATAAAAGTATAAATTGCTTATGTTTTCTGAAATCCTATTTTAAAAATGAATTATCAATTTATTACATATTTTTTGTATTTTTTAGTTTATTATATAAATAAGCATTAATTTTGGAATTAATATGCATTTTTATTTTTATATAATTGTTATCAATTTTATTTAAAAATAACTTTTTTTTTAAAATTTTTTGAAATTTTGATGTATTCCCGAGAATTCCGGGAATGACAATTACATTCCCGAGATTTCCCGGACATTCCCGGGATTGGAAAAACCCGGGAAATAAGAAATCCTAATCAAAACAAGTGACTTGGTAAGCTGAGACTTCAAATTTAAAACATAATCTAATATTGGAGAATTAAGCGGGATTCGAGAGAGCGTAGGACCTTATCTCCATTCTTCAGTCACAAATGAAGCATTTTATCTTGATCCTACTTATTGTTAATAGGAGTCTTGTATTAACTGACAGTTTAAATGCACTGTTGATTAACTCTCCGTCTAAATAAATCTTCTTTGTTTAGCTAAGTACCAAGAGTTATATAAGAACCATGTAAATCAAATAAAATTATCAAAATAAATAAATTAACAGATTTTCTGATTAAAAAAAAAGTCAATATTGCAAAATTTTTTGAAAGTAATTCATCTACGCAAAACCTCATTTCGCGTTGAAAATCTTTACAGACTCAATCCTTATTGTTATAGAGCTTTTTAATGAGGACAACGATTTTTTTAAATCATGCTCATAGAGTAAATGCATTTATTGTCAACGAGTAGAGAAGAATAGTTGATTAATAATTTTCAAATAGTTTAATTTAATTTTTTTTCTTTCTTGAGAAACATGAGTGCGATTTTTTATTATTTTTTTTATATTTTAGCTATTAATTCAAACACATGAGTTTGATATTTACTTTGGATGGTATGGTGAGTGAGATAGATCATAGGATACCTAAAGAGTGCTATTTACACTAATTTATTGCAATTAATTTAAAATATTATAGTTGATATTTGCAATAAGACAAAATGCTTATTGCACTTACATTTGCTACGCAAATATAATATATTTTTAGGTACTAGTTGCACGCTGAAATTAAATAACCCAATGTCCTCGCACACGATGCTTTGGTTGTTCTAAATCCCTCCTCTTCGGAATTTTTGAGGGGAATGAACCTGGCCATAATCTTTCCTTTTGGATGGAAGCTGAGACCAATAACTAAAATAATAATTTCAGCTATTGGTCTCTGGTCACAGCTGAGGAAACCGTGAGAGGCAATTGTATTTGCTTGCTGTAGCATCTGGTGCAGGGTGCGTTTGAAAACCTGACTTCTATAAGGTCAAAACTTGACCTCAAAGTTGATGGGAACAACATTGTCGCTTGACCTTTCACGCGGGTACATCTGCCTTTAATAAGAATATTCCCCAGATGTGAAAGAGACTTACGAACTTGTTAAGTGTGGTCGTTAATTTGTAAATGTATAAATGAAAAATGTATACATATTATAATGTATAAATGTATTCATATCATAATTTATAAACGAATACATAGAATATGTAAAATGTTAATTTGATTGATTGATATTTATTAACGTTGCACTTAGAAGCAGCTTGAGGGCTATTGGCAGCGGACCTCGTAATTTTGAACCTCAGTCAAATAACAAAGACGATACCTGAGTTGGCACTAACTTCCACACCACGTCTCAAGAGCTTAGAGACTCGGGAATCAGCCGTATTGTACGGTGAGTCTTTAATGGCATTGGGACTGAAATCCACGATTCGTTGGAAACAACGTCATCCGCAATTTCGCGACCATTACCGGGGGCGTTATAAATGTTAAAAGTATACATATCATAATATAAAAATGTTAAATATATAAATGTATAAGTATATATATTAAAAAAAACTTGTACACTAGTGTTTCTATCACTTTTTCACACGACTTTTGGAATTAAAGAGTTCTTTTTCATCTTAACATGGATTTTGGACAATATGAAGCATCTCCCCCCCTTTTAACTATAAAAATTGCATCTTTTTACAACGTTTTTCTGAATTTCACTTGGTGTGTGTGTGTGTCATCAAATTTTCGATCGTTAATTTAACCAACTTCCCATCAAGCTAGAGCTTTGAAATTTTGGGAATCGTTCGTACTCGCCTAACAATGCAATATTTAGACGTTTGCGACAAGTTTTAACTCATATTTCAATAATTTTAACAAGTCAAAATATTCTTTCCTCTCGGCGCTTTTAGGATTGAGGAAAAAATTTCTTTCCCCCTCTGGGAGCACCGGGCATTCCCCACGCAGCATCTGGTATCGTAAACCTTTTGTACTCACAAAGGGGAGATACTATCTCCCCTTTACTATCTCCGAGATAGTAAGGGTTGCTAACTTTTAGTCAGTAATCATTCGCAAGAAAGAAAGTTTCCAATATTTGGCGTCGTGTCTTATCACAATAATTTTTTCTGAATTCTGGTTCCAATTTTTTTTTTTAATAGAATGGCTTACAAACTTTCAAATGCATGTTTTGATTTTATGAGTATTATGAATTTTTTAATACTCTCACAAATGTCTCTTTTTAAGTAAATTTTAAAGTTAAAAATAACTAACAGTTTTAACTAATATTTCAATAATTTTCTCTTATAAACTTTGCCACCATATAAAAACGTTGGTTTTTATATCGAATTATTTATTTTACATGGCTTTTACTTGGTTTTTCGAGGAAGGTATACAGTAAGTAAAAACAAGTTAGGAGTACAAGACAAAAGTGTTATTACAAGTAGAAATTGCATTAATTAGGAAAATTATTAAGATATAAATCTTGTTTATACCAAGTAACTAGGAAATAATAAAGAATTTTTCATCCATCTTAGCCCATCAATACGTCTAGCAGGGCGATCGTTAAAATAGCAGAGATTCATGTGTTGGTTCAAATCATTTCATCGTCAAGTCTTTAATGCATCAAAGATATCAAAGGAAACATGAATTAAAGTAACATCAAACATCGAATTATGAAATATATTTTTGATTCAACTCCAATATATCGAAATTTATATATATCATGAAGATAAATTTAATTTAAAAACAGAATTTTAATATGTCAAATTCAAAGTAACAGTAACATCATATATATTGCTTCGGGGTGGGATTCTCGAAACTATAAACCAAAGCATGTTAATAAAAAGAATGAATAGAGAGCGTAATAAGTATAATTACCGCATATTTCGGACGATAAGACATCGTTCTCGCTTCTGTTGAGCCGTAGTGAATACGTAAGCAAGCCATGTTTTTACTGAAAGAAGAAAGATAATATTTTCAACGGCAAATAAAAAAAAGGCGAGTATTTTTACTTTAAAATTTTTTTCTTCTTTTTTCTGTTAACTTAGAAAAGCATCAGTTCTACCGTGGAAAAAAATCTAATAACAACTTCGAAGCAGAGTAATAATAACATAGAAATATAGTCACATTATATTTGAATACTAATTACCGAGCCTAACACATCTTCTCTTTTTCATCTCAAAATAAAAATAATAAATATCGTAATGAAATGATAATTTATGAGCATTGCCGCTCAAAAATTTATATTGTTCATGATATTGAAAACTAATTTTTAATTCATATTCGTGAAATATACAGGGTTCAATTATTCCTAGCTACTCAGCTACTAAAAAACTAAAAACTCTTTTAATTCTGTTATTAATATATCTACGGGCATTGAAAACTTATTACCAAAATCTTATAACACCACCGCTTTGTTACTAATATTAAGAGAAATCAAGATGCAAAAAATAATCAGTTAAGAAACTCTTAAATGAATCTATTCTTACTTCGAATAAGAATGATCAAAGCATAGCTTGGCCTCAGTGGCGTACGTAGGGGGGAAGAGGGTGCAAAGAAACATATTCACCTCCAAGGAACGAATAAAGAAGTCTTTGCTACCTATAAAAGGGTGCCTCTGGGTCGGTAATTGTAGATGAAGAGAGGAAGGAGGGGTGCATCTCTATAGAAAATGCACCCCCAAAAATGCGAATTTTATTAACATGTGGTATTTTAATTATTTTTATTAAATAATCTTCATTTTTGTAATTTTTATTACTTGATAAAGTCATATTAATATTTGAACAGTTTTAAATAGGAAAAATAAGACAGATACCGCGTATTGTTTACTTTTTCCACCAAGTGATAATTCTAAACAACAAAACTGCTTCTTTTATGGTAAGGGCGATATGCAGCCCCCAAAATTAATTTCTGGGTACGCCACTACTTGTATCAAAAGCGTGTGCCAAACAATCTCGTTACTTTACATGTCTCTTCAAATCTCTAATCATTCTATTATTTTCAATATCTCTATCAGAAAATACCTTACACCACTACACTTCTTATAAAGAATGCTAATTTATGTAATTCACGCTCCTTTCACAAGGCGAGGTTTGTGATTCAAATAATTAAGTAGCCCGAAAGATAATGGGGAAAAGCGCGGTAGAATCCGTTACAACTTTCTCAATGAACCATGGAGTTCAATAAATATCGTCTGCGCACTCCATGTTCTTCATCCAAATAATAGTAAAAAGATGAATTTCCGAACACAAATTATTTGAATTTATAATATTTCTAGGTTGATTTGAGAAAAATAATATTTCTGAAATATTGGGACAATAAATCAGTTACCCTTCCATTTACGCACGTGATTGATACCAAGTAAATGGAACTGCTTGTTGGTATGGCATTTTTCACTGCTATTTTAATAATAATAACAGTTTCTTTAATCATGCGAATTGTGGATTCATTCATATTATAAAACAGAGGAGTATCTCGTCTTTTCTTGATGCAATACTTAAATGCTTATTCAGGGTTTCCACCTACTTTTCTTTCCAGGATCAATTTGTGAATAATACTTCTTGTTGGTTTCATTATTTATAGACCCCACAAATTTTTAACGTACGACAAAGAAACACTGCATTTGTAAATAATTTTACGAGATAACGAAAAACATATCAGGATCCGAATTCGAGATTTCGCATAACAGCATCGAACTGAGATCTTCTAACACAAACGCGTATAATTGGATACACGTAATTAGTGTATATGCAATTACTTGAATTTCCCATTTTATTAAACAAAGCGAAAAAAGAAGGGAAAAAGCAAGAGTGTACAAAATAAATTCTATAAAGCGCAATTAAATTCCAGACTTAATTTTTTCCGTCAAAAAGAAAAGTGAAATTTTCTTGAACTATAGAATGTCAAAAACACAGCAAGACATCAATTCTGTACAAAATTGTATTCATAAAAAATTAATAGGCATAAAGGTTTTATAATACAAATATATATTAAAACGAACAAATCTGCTCAAAGACTTATAAAAAACGATTATCAGCAAGTCTATTTCGAAAAATCTTATTAAATTTTATCACTTGTATCATCGATACGTTTGCATTCACCAATGTTTCATGACTAACCGCAAGATAAGAAAGGGTTACGTGATTGAAATGTTGATAATTTTTATGATTTTGACGAAGTTTCCAACAGTTTTTCCATCAATGAAACATATTCTTCGATAAAACTTCTCCTGTTACATGACACAATTTGATTTAATAACTAAGTCAAATTCGATGTCGATTTATTCAATTTCGATGTCGATGTTTTCGATTTAATAACTAAGTCAAATGTGATGAGATGTACTGAGATTTAAAATCATTTCAATTACAAACTGAATAGAATAACTACCTAAACGTGATACGTGTATTACAAATTAAATGGAACATTTTGTTCACTATAAAATAGTGAAAAGTATACGATAAGCACGATACATTTTCGTGCATTTCGATGTTTATTCAATCGAGTTATTTATTTACATGGGAATTCATTTGTTTATTCGATTCATTTATATCTTTTTTGGTAAATCTGAAGTATTTTACACTTCAGATTTACCAAAAAAGACTCTTAACAATAATCCGTAAATCTCAAGACTCTTAACAATAATCCGTAAGTCTCAAGACTCTTAACAATAATCCGTAAGTGCGAAAGAACATAATTTTTCAAACCAATATATGTTACAATGAAACAAATCAGAAGTTGCAAACTTTTCCCATATAATACTCATATATATTTACATTATTTCTCGTATTTTTATTATATAGTTTTAAAAACTTTTAAAAGTTATAAAGACTATTCATTCAAAATTACAAAAATTAATATTTTACTGCATGAAGGGTTTTGCAGAGCAACACCAATCCAAATTTGACAAAAGTAATGTTAAAAAGTAGAAAAGTGTTCATTTTTGAAGTTCACAAGCTTTTTAAAAAATTAGAGTAAACAAATTTTTTAAATATAATTATTAAGAAAATTAGGAAATTTTCAGAAAAAATCCTGTAAAGGTTCATATAAATCTTTTTCTGATAATAATATGTTTAAAAATGGATATATAAGTCATAAAGAAACTTATTTTGATCATGTGTATGAAATTTCAAAATAAAATAGGTTTGTAAAAATCCAATGCGCAAGCTAAATTTTTTGTTTTAAAAAAATGGGGTTGTTTAATTAAAAAAGTTTATATATATATGATTTCATTTTTTCGCGATGACTCTGGAAAATTTCTTAGTATTGATCAAATAATTAAATAGTTTTGGTATTGAAACGTTCAAAGAAAATGGAGCTTAAGGTATCTTATTTTCACAAAATCGAAAATTTTGAAAAATTTTCGTCTTGAGACACCGAAATTTTCAAAAATAGATTTTAATTTTTACAAATTAAATATGTTATCATGCCAGAAAACTAATGAAAACGGAGTTATATCTTATCAAAGATCACTACTATTTAAACTATTTATACGAAAACGAAAATCATTCGACACAAAAAATTTTATGAAGAAGACGAGATTTTTTAGATAATTTAAAATAACATCCTTTTTTTTTTTGTCCTTTCGGTGAGTTAACCCGATTGTTATATAAATATTGGAACTATTGCTAGATTGGAGAAGGAGAGATTTCTAGGTGAGACAGAGATCTAAATTTGGGACGAAACGAGGTCTAGCAGATTAGATATAATCGTCTCTGAAATTTTATTAAAACGAAGAATTTTCTTTGTATATAAATAAATAGGATGGTGTTGACTTTCAGTACCAAGTCAAAATTATAATGTGCTAAAACACTTAACTTCTCATGACAATAGCACACATATAATTCTCTCTCTCTTTTGAAATTTCTCCGTTAAATATTTTATCTATCAAGCATTTAACTTTTAACCTGTCAATAGAAAGGCTTTAAATTTAAAGTATTTTAATTATCTTATTCAATTAGATTTACTTCTGGGCGAGTTTAGATCCAAATTGCAGTTTCACAATAAATTGTCATCCGAGTTTGGGATAAAAGCCTAGAAGGGTTAAGTAACCCGAAAAAAAAATTCGCTGTCATTTAAATTAGGAGAGGGGGGAGGGAGACGTATATGCTCAATGATAGTAAAAAAGACTCGTTTATAGATATTTCTACAGAGAGAGAGCGAAAAGCACCTCTTAAAAGTTTTTGTTTCTGAAGTATTAATTCATTTGAGATGTATCGAGTTTTTATTTTATTTTCGTCACATTTTGACACGAAACTAAAATAAACTTGGATATTCTGACGAATTATAAATGAAATTTACTTTAAAGGTAGTAATCAAGAAATATTAAGCAAGCAGTTGGAAATATGCATTTAATTATTCATCACATTAATCCACAAGAAACTCACACTTTCTCATATTATATTATCAAAATTATTATAAATGTAAATAGTTAATTGTATAAGAGCTCAAAGCAGAGCAATAAATGAGGATTTAATTCATAGACTTTTGTTTATGCTTATAAAAAAGAAAGCGAAATAAGCTCAGAGCGATTAACAAATAATGAATAAATAATACAGATATTTTTAATTGTACATTACTTCATTTTTTCTGTTTTAAGTGTGCTATTCAAATTTAAATTTTGCAATTTTTAAAACGAGTATGGAAATATTGCAACAGGTCAATTGAAAAGTCCCCGGTCTGACACATAGATGGCGCTACTAGAATAAAATCCATATGTTTTTTAGTTAGCCCTAACCTTCAAAAGATGCGTGTATAAATTTGACAGCTGTCGGATCATTAGTTTATGAATTATAGCATTTTGAGAGAAGCAACTTTTGTTATTGTGAAAAAAATGGATAAAAAGGAATTTCGCGTGTTGATACAATATTGCTTTTTGAAGGGAAAAAATACAGTTGAAGCAAAAACTTGGTTTGATGCCGAGTTTCCGGACACTTCCTCAGGAAAATCAACCATCAAGGATTGGTATGCTAAGTTTAGACGTGGTGAAATGAGCACCGAAGACGGTGGACGCCCAAAAGAGGTTGTTACCGACGAAAACATTAAAAAAATCCACAAAATGATTTTGAAATTGAATGAAATAGCAGACACTCTAAAGATATCAACTGAACATGTACATCATATCATTCACGAATATTTGGGTATGAGAAAGCTCTGTGCAAAGTGGGTACCGCGCGAGCTCACTTTTGACCAAAAACAACGACGAGTTGATAATTCGGAGCAGTGTTTGAAGATGATCAAGTGTAATAAACCCGAGTTTTTGCGTCGATATGTGACAATGGATGAAACATCACTTCACTCCGAAGTCCAATCGACAGTCATCCGAGTGGACTGCACACGATGAACCCACTCCAAAGCGTGGGAAAACGCAACAGTCGGCTGGCAAGGTTATGGCGTCTGTATTTTGGGATGCGCATGAAATAATTTTCATTGACTCTCTTGAAAAAGGAAGGACCCTCAACAGCGACTATTACATAGCGTTATTGGACCGTTTGAAGGACGAAATCGGCGAAAAACGGCCGCATTTGAAGAAAAAGAAAGTGCTGCTTCACCAAGACAATGCACCGTGTCACAAGTCAGTGAAAAGGATCCATGAATTGGGCTTGGAATTGCTTCCTCATCCACCGTATTCTCCAGATGTGGCCCCCAGCGACTATTTCCTGTTCTCAGATCTCAAAAGAATGCTCGCTGGGAAGAAATTTTCGTCGAATGAAGAGGTGATCGCCGAAACTGAGGCCTATTTTAAAGCAAAGGACAAATTGTACTACAAAAATTGTATCGAAAAGTTGGAGGATCACTCTAATCAGTGTATCATCCTTGAAGGGAATTATGTTGAATAAAAAAAACTAATTTTGCTAAAAAAATGTGTTTTACTATGGTAGGCCGGGGTCTTTTCAATTGACCTGTTAGCTCCCTACTCCATTGGAAATATAGTGAAATGAATAAGCATCTGATCTTTTAGAAATAGCAGAACTGTATGTTTTTTTTAAAAATATTTTTTAATATAATGACTTCAAACATTTCATTCACGTTCTATGTGATAGATCTGATGGAATTTTAGTTGAAAATTAAATTATCTAAATGTGATACGAGTATTAACGTGTATTTGCAAATATTGTTAATTCTAAGAATGTTTTAAATAATGACAAAAAATATCAATTTTTTTGTACTAATAAAAACTCATATGAAATAAAAAAAATCAATTAAAATTTTAAATTTCTTCTCGAAATTGCGTTTAAATAGAATTTACTTAACCAAATATTTGATAAAATATTATCAATCAACTTCATATATAAATTTCAATTCGAAAGTAAAATAAAAATAAAATCTTATGTTCAAAATTTACTTCATTTCCTGTCTTGTACGGAAAATCTTATCCACGTGCATTTTTTCGTACAATGACGATTCCTGAAAAAGTAAAAAATACAGTGAAAAAATAAAAATAAAAAAAATAAAAGTTAAGTATCGCGCATTTTTAAATTTATTTATTTGTGATACTTAAGGCTCCCATCTACCCGCCATTTTGATTTCATCAGGTTATGATAATCCTATGGAATTTCGACTTGAATTCTCCCATCTTTACTATTTTATCTATTTGAATGCAATAAAGTGCATCTGAAAGAGCAAAAAATAATGAATGCTTCTGTAGAATTACTTTTTTCCTCCGATTTTTAAAAATATTTGAAAATATGCTTTAAAGACCGGAAAATTCAAAAACGAATAATTAAAATAAAAATAAAAATATTTTTAAAAATTTTAGGAAAAAAGTAATTCCACAGAAGCATTCATTATTTTTTGCTCTTTCAGATGCATTTTATTGCATTCAAATAGATAAAATAGTAAAGATGTGAGAATTAAAGTCGAAATTCCATAGGATTAACATTAAGCTGATGTAATCAAAATGGCGGGTAGACGGGAGCCTTACGTCGTTATTTGTAGCATTTATAGAAATATTAGTAAATATTACACACGTTTTCCCGTAATCTGTATTTTTAGCCACCCAAGGAGCTATTGTCTTAGTGTACCTCAAAAAGTAGCTGATCACTTTTCAAAATTCTATCATAAATTTTATATAGTTTTTGATGCCTTCTTTCACCAGTAATGAACTTAATTTTCAAAAATATGGCATAATAAATTTCTTCTAAATTTTTGCCATTGCATTGAAGTGAAACGTATACATAAAAATTTATTTTCATTTTATGGCAGCCAATAAGTACTTTTAGATTAAAATGTATTCAATTTAAATATTTATCGTTTGTTTTAATTTTACCATATGAAAAAATATCATTATCCTCTTCAAAATTCAATCGTTTCCTTTAAGGTTCCCGTCTACCCGTCATTTTGATTTCGTGGACGTAATATTAATCCTATGGAATTTCGACTTTAATTCTCACATCTTTATTGCTTGATCTATTTAAATGGAATAAAGTGAATTTGAAAGAGCAAAAAATAATCAACGCTTTTGTGGAATTACTTTTTTCCTAAGATTTTTAAAAATATTTTTATTCTTATTTTAATTATTCATTTTTGAGTTTTCCAGTCTTTAAAGAATATTTTCAAATATTTTTAAGACTTGGAGGGGGAAAGTTATTCCACAGAAGCATTCATTATTTTTTGCTCTTTCAGATGCACTTTATTGCATTCAAATAGATCAAATAATAAAGATGGGAGAATTCAAATCGAAATTCCATAAGATTAACATTAAACTGAGGAAATCAAAATGGGGGTAGACGGGACCCTTAAGGCTCCCGTTTTTGATTTTGTGGACGTAATGTTAATCCTATAGAATTTCGACATTTTTTATCACAATTTTACTGTTTGATCTATTTGAATGCAATAAAGTGCATCTGAAGGAGCAAAAAATAATGATTGCTTCTGTGGAATAACTTCCCCCCTCCAAGTCTTAAAAATATTTAAAAATACTTTCTAAAGACCGGAGAAACTCGCAAACGAATCATTAAAATAGGGATAAAAATATTTTTAAGAATCGGAGGAGCAAAATAATACCACAGAAGCATTCATAATTTTTTCCTTTTTCATATGCACTTAATTGCATTCAAATACATCAAATAGTAAAGATGTGAGAATTAACGTCGAAACTCCGTAGGATTAACATTACGTCCACGAAATCAAAACGGCGGGTGGCGAAATGGACTTAATTGTAATATTTAACTGAATAATTTAATAATTATCTTTTTAAAAAAATTAACACTTTTGTGGCTAAATCTGTTCTTCGAAAACCTTATATACAGCATTTCGTTAATTTTAATTTTACCTTGCTTATAGTAATTGTTTTACTAATAATTGTCTATTTCCTTAAATATTTCTGTTTTTCATAATTTTCCAAACATTTTTATCAATACATTTAAATTTAGGTATTTCAATTTAAAAGCACATTAATACAAACTGTTAAGAAAACATAAGAAAACAATGTCGAAACTTCAAAAAATTGCTAAAATCTTAAGCAGCTGTACTTTTTTGTTCGATTCGTGAAATATAAACATTGCATTATATATTTTTTAAAACCTAAAAAAAGTTTCTTTAAAAGAAATACAATTGCTCTTTCATTATGTTAAATGCCTTTTA
The DNA here is from genome assembly GCA_019974015.1 of Nephila pilipes. NCBI lineage: Eukaryota > Metazoa > Arthropoda > Arachnida > Araneae > Nephilidae > Nephila > Nephila pilipes. The sequence goes on along the minus strand of BMAW01058750.1, from coordinate 832,656 downwards.
GTATTTTTCTTTTATGTCTAGATAAATTTTCGTACATATTCGTATTTTTGTACTAATGCGTATGAGAATTATTTTTCATGATTGAATGGAATTGTTCTATAGCTTCTTAAAGGCTACAAGCAGTGATCCCCGTGACTTAGAGATAAGATCGAATGATGCAGACGACTTCCGACCTGATACGCCCTTTCCTTCTTTAATTTCTACTGGTATACACCGCAATTACTGAGGACTTTAGAACTCTTTGACCTTCGGGAGAGAATTTGGAACTCCGTCCCACGGCTCGATTTGATAATCGCTGTCCACTAAGCTTGCTATCTAAACCACTGAGTTAACTTGATTCCGTGTTTTTTGTTTTAAGAAAGAACTTTACTCATTTTCAGTATTTAAAATAGTCTTCCAGAGTTCAATAAAATTGAATAAATGTTAAATATTAGATAAAATTTTGAATAAAATAATATATTTAGTATAAAAATATCATTAATATTTTTGTAATTAAAATTATCATAAGAGATTCTATTCTTTGAAAACGCGCGATGATTTTTGTTAAAAAAGTAATTTAACAACAACATCAATAACAACAAATTAAAATTTTTGATTGATTCCGAAATTACCTGTAGAGATATCAAAAAAAAAAAAAAATTTTTTTTCCCAGATAACTCATTTTATATGTACGATGAGCTTGATTGAAAAGTATTGTCTCTGTGACCATACCTTTTTTATTTGTTATGTGACTTTCAAAACTCTTGTGTTATACCCGATAGCTAAATGTGCCCTCTTTTTATGATGTGTTTGTTTTCTTTCTTCCCAGATGTCGCTGATGTGCAGAGAATTGATGATGGTATTCCAAATGAAAATGAAGTGGAAGCAACGAGGAGTTATTGCACACAACCTTACATTTTGCGACTTGCCCCTTTTTCCAAAGATGAAACAGCATTAAAAGAGATATCACTGTTCTTTTGACGACGAGGTGAAAGCTGTCATTAAAGCCTGATGTCGATAGAAACTACTGAAATTGTTCTTCTGTGGGTTTGCGTTACTATTCACGCGTTGGAGATAGTGTATGAAAAAGAATGGGGACTCTCTCTCTCTCACTTAGCCAATAAGTGAATAGCACTATTCGTAGAGAATACACTCTTGTTAGAACAACAAGAATTTCGAATATCGTGTAACAAAAAAAAAGCAAACTTTTTAACTTTTCAAACAAGCCTCGTATAGTTAAAAGCACCTTTATAATAATAATAGCTTGATAATTGTAATTAATACATAAATAAAAAATAAGCTTGTATATCACATTACCTCACGAAGAGGCTCGCTGTCAGTTGCCACGTACTGAAACTCAATTTTTCTGTAAAATAGAATAATACAAATGTTTAGTGGAACTATTAATTATAAATTTTCTCGTAAAAGGTTTTGAAACCATGAGTTTTATTTCACTTCAAAATTCTTAAACTTGATATGAATTATGTAGAATTGTGGCACTATATTTGTATGCTTTCACACAATTCAAATTTAAATGTATGAGGGAAAAGTTCTAAAATTTTTTAATGAAAAATTTCTAAAATACACTCTTGCTATCAATTTCTCTAGAATACCAGATATTTTTAGCCTAGAGACAAACGCGTTTTTTTGTTTTTTGTTTTTTTTGTTTTTGTTTCTTTGTTTGTTTGTTTCAAAGATAATTTATGAAATTTCGTTTCTTAACGAGTAATCTCATAAGGAAAGTCAAAGAATCTTCTTTAAAACATAGAATTTCAATATATATCCTTAAGTTTATATGAAAGATATATAAAAAAATATGTGTATTATTATTTTTAAACATAATTAACTGCTGTTTCAGGAAATAAAAATATACATCCCTTGATATCTTTTTAAAAAAATTATCCCTGATTTTTATCTTTCTATTTTTATTTTATACTAATTTTATCCAAATGAAATTCTCTTCATTTTGTAACAAAAAAAGTTAATTAAATATTTAATGAAATTTTTGTTTTAACTGATTGGTATGAAAAATACCTAATTTTTTAATTCTATAATTATTAAAAATTGTTTCATTTTAAAGGAGTTTAGTTTCTATAAAATGAGTAAGATATTGTCTTCTAACAGAAGCTTTGTCTGTGCAAATCCTATATTATTTACGCATTTGTTGTCCAACTTTTCGTTTTACTTACGATGTTGTTGTTATCCTGACAAATCTATGCAGTTTCCATTAACAACATTCACGAAAATAAAAATTCTGATATGGTAGTGGATACTTAAGAAGAAATAGAATCTACCTGCAGGCCATCGGGCACAGCGGATTGCAAGTGTGGAAAACCTCTTCATCAACCACAGTTAAGCAATGATCTTGAAATAATAAAAAAAGTGTGCACATTTATTAAGTTTATCAAGTGTAAATAATATCTCATTGCGCAATAATATAACTTTCTGTTATTAATTAATAAGTAGATATTATTTGTTTCAATTTCAAGAGTAGAAGAAATTATTTATCTTTCAAAGATTTGTTATATTTGAGAGGGAATTTCTCGGTCTCATGTTCGTCAGAAGGGAATATTTTTTCTTAAAATTCATTTCTAATTAATAAACTAGGTTAAAAATTTCCTTCTAAAAAGAATCTTTGTCTATAGATAATATAAAGATATGAAGTTTAGATATAAATTCATAGCATTCGAAAATTTCTCAAAAAGTTCAGACACACTAAAAAGCTTTTAGATTTATGTACCAAACTATTTACATATTTTAAAACTTATGTCATTTCATTATGTTACATAATTCAGTTTCGGTGATTTTCAAAATCTATTCGCTTGAGAAAATCAATTACTATTTCAACTGACTTCGAAAAGCAACTCACAATAAACTATTTTTAAAAAACAGAGTTCTCGAAAGATTCGTACATCGATAAATGCTAATTGATATACACCTGAATACTAAAATGTAATTTAACAATCAATATAGTACTTATATCAACAGCTTTAAGTTGAAACCATTATAAAAATTTTCTAACTGTTTTTTTTTTAGTTTAACTTATTCATTACTATTACTTAAATGTCAAATTAGTTAGTTTATTACATATGAATGAACGTATTACTATATTCAGAAGATTACTTGCACTTTATGGAAACAATTTTTCAGTCAGTGTTCTATGCATAAAACTCATATTTTCAGGCTTGTTTGATTTCTCGTATATTCTAATTTTCTACGAAAGGACTTTTCTACTAAGTAATTAAGTGAGTGGTGGTTTTCCAAATCTTATTATTTTTTATATATATATATACACCGGTTGTCAAATTTGAAAACCAGAATTTTGTGCGAAAGTAACGTTTATTGTATGAAAACGAAAAATATTTTATTCGAAATATTTCAAATCAGAACTCTACATTTTCCACATCACTCTGACAATTTGTGGGATGCCACCAAAAACATTGTTCCTCTAGGCAAACCAAATATACCAGCCCTTTTAGTACATTTTTTAGGGGTATGAAACGCTGCTCAGCAATGGTACAGGTCACATCGGAGCAAGTCTGATGAACAGGCCGATAGTGAATATTTCATTAACGCTCAATCTATTCCTGACCGTTGCTACTGCGTATTGGTGTATTATCATGAAGCAAAATAATTTTGAATTACCTTTTAATATTCTGCTTTTCAAGAAAATTGATTTAAATCGATCATTTTGTTGCTCTAGTGCTCAGTATTACCGGTTCCACCAAGTTTTAGCTACTCATAATACATCACACCTTTCTGATACTGACGAATACAAAGTATTTTCTTCAGTCCGATGGCAGTTGCAGTCGATGTCAAGCAGTGCCCATGATTTCTTACGACTTGGTTCTCAATATATCCACTTTACATCACCAGAATACGAAGAGAAAAAGACCAGGTGCAAAATGTACCTATTTTGTACGCAACACATCTTCTCATAAGTGGTTTTTCTTTTCCGTGTGTCTTTAATTCAGTATGTGCTGGAACCATCTCACGACATCTTGTGATCTCTCATGACTTCAGACGTATGGAGATGTACTTTCGTAATACACTATTGATCAACGTGTTGTTGGTTTGAGTTACCTCATCCAACAATGCTTGTAATGTCTTTATAATTGTTTCTTCAAACTTTTCGGTGGTTCTTTATGTTTCAAAAATCGCAATTTTGAATTTTTAAGTCACTCAACACTGCACTTATAACAAGATTTGATAACCATAAGCTTTGGACAAGATTCTATGCGATTTTGCAAGCAGTTTTCCTCAAATGCTAAAAAAAAATCATTGAGTCCACAAAGCCGTATTTTCCAGGCCAAAATTCGATATGATTCAATCATGTATAAAACTGTTGCGAGTAACTATCATTGACATCTAGTCTCATGGGCAAATCTGGTTCATATTACATACCTGGATATATAACACATCGATCAATAACTCCAGAGACTAACCCAGAGATGGCGCTCGTACAGTAAACAGGTCTTTCTAGAGTACAACCTTGCTTGAAACTCGAAATTTAAATCGATCGACCAGGAAAAGTTTTTGATTGAAGTGAAAGAGGTTTTTCCAAATTAGTGCCGCGATTGTTTGATGGAACAAAAACACTAACGAGTCGATGATTCAAAGCGTTTATCGGCTATTTACTCGCAACAAAAAGATTTCTAAAAAAGCAAAAAGATTTAGGAAAAGGTTGAACGATTGTATCACTCCCTAAAAGGCATGATTAACAAAAGGTGTTATGTTGATGAATAAAAAAATTTTGCAAAAATCCTGCTTCGGGAGTTATTAGACTCGAGGTGTATGACGTATATTTATATATAGGTATACTATGCTATATTAGTGTTGTGTGTGTTTAAAAAACAGGCAAAAATTGGGAGACACATGACACTGAGGAATGTTCCTTATTCAAGATCTATGTCACCTTTAGTTAACGAAAATACATTCCGATGAAGTTTACAATTCTTGATGAAATTGATCCAGCTGATCTATAGATTTGAAGGAGTTTAATAAAACGATGTTAACAATTTAATTTAAGGCGTTTAATAAACTGTTATCTCTTTATCTATTAAAAACCATATGGTGAGTAATTAGTGAAATCTACATCTTGATATTTGAATATTCCATTTCATCATATATATTCATTCAAACTTACATTGTGCATCGTTCCAAGGGTACCTCCCATATGATACATAATCTTCATAAGTGCAACCACATGTTTTCAGTGTTTCAGATTTGAAGCATCAAGGAGGCAATGCATAAATGGAACATATTTAATTCAAATTAAGTAAAGAGTTTTAACTGAATCATTGATTTAAGCTATAAAATACTATTTAAAATAAAAGTAATAAAGACTTCCGACATTCGCATCAGGGACTTTTCATTATTTGTAAGATTTGATTATTTTCAGAATTCTTTCGTAAAGAGTTAAAAAACATTTGATACATTAAAATTTTATTGTGCGTACTAAAATTCTTTCAGGGTGTAACCAAAATTGGAAATTTATCAAAAAAGCACCCGAAACTTAATATACATTAAAAAATTTGTGTGAGAGAGGGATTTGCTATGGTAAGATTTTAATAAAAATGAAAAAATATATTTGAAATAATATTTGATTTTGTTTCTTGAACAAATTTATGAATAATCTGGTATGATTGAATCAATGTGCCTTTAAAAATGATATTTCAAAAAAGACATTCTATTTATAAAAGAAAAAAAGATACAGTAAATAAATTAAAATTTTCATCTTACAGATTAGGAGAACACTCTCAAGAGAGAATAAAAAATGCAAGTTACTGTATTAATTTAAACCAGGATAGCCAAACTGCGTAGTCGAGTGCCACAGTGTGTCACGGCGGAGTCCCAATAGTGGAAAACAAAGGCCTCTTTTCAAAAGTTCTGAAAACAATTTGAAATTATAATAACGTCGTCGAACTTTTGTCGAAAACTCGTAAAACTCTACTCATATACTACTGAATCAATCATCTTTGTAGAAGGGTTCTGCTCCAGACATATGTGCATATGGCTTGTGCACCGTATGATGTCGTGCAGTACATATGTGCGTTAGACTCCGCGGTTACGATTGTTACATATTGCAACAGCTATCCTCCTCTCCGCAATATTAGTACTGATCAACACATACCTCGTGATTAAATGTTTTCGTATAATAACATAATGAAGCCAAAATGTCGTTCAAGATTAACTGATATGCCCAAAAAACACCAATTTGTTATTAGAAACTTCAAGAACCGATCCTAAGATAAATAACTCGGTAAAAAAAAAAAATAGAAATTCAAACACCCCAATTAATAAAGAACTGTCTGTTTAAAATAAATCAGGTAAAAAATATTCTCAAGTTATTTGTTTTATTTTTTTACCAGATTGGCTTAACTGACCTTATAATGTATTGAAAATAGCATTAACTCTTTGAACGTTTTTTTATTTTGTCATATTAATTTTTACAATCACAACTCAGACTTCATAAAAAAAGATATGATGCATACAAAAAACCTCATAATTTCAGCGTGTGTGTATAAATAGTATTTCACAATAAGAGAGAAGGGTGATTGATTTGGAAACCGTGCTAAAGCATAGAGCAACAATCGAATACCCTGTGTATCGGTAGTTAGTTGTCAGAATACGACGTGCAACATATGTGGTCTTGCATTATCTTGTTGGAAGATCGCGTTTGGCAGGTCTCGAAGATAGAGCACAAACTACTGGACGTAAGATGTCAGAAATATTCAACGCTCAAATTACCATCATCGATCCGAACTCAGAATATGCGTCGTGTAACAATGAATGCCTAAAGATCACATCAGGTTCACGACTCTATGCTGAATGCAATCAGGCGAGGAACGGTCTCATCGGAGCCTACAAACACGCATACAACCATCAGAATACTGCACGCAGAACCGGGACTCGTCTTGAAAGATGACACCAATTCTGTATCCAGCCAGCTTTGTCATCCAGTAGTAATTCAGAGCGGCTGTAGCAGTACTGACAGTCAACGTTGTTGCAAACATCGTCGCACCCTACGAGCGGATACTGGGCATACTGCAAACATGCCCATTTTCTGACTAATGTGGTTGTACGGTTTTGCAGAGACGACCTCACAATATGTCTGTCCTCTCGGGTGTTAGTCATGGGAGGGCGTGGAGATCTTGCATGTCGTTCAGTATGACCCTGAGCAATCCATTGGTGTAATATTCGTATGACAGTGGTTAGATTTCGACCAGTATGACGGGCAATATCACGGAACGATAATCCACTCTCTCGATAGGCAACGATCCTGCCTCTATCGAATTCCGACACTTCTTGGTAAGGATTTCTTCTTATTATTTAAGGCATAACACGATATTCTGAGCAAATTCCAACCTTACAAAGCGATTTCCGAATGAGAAATCCACTACACAGTTTTTCTTTTATGCAATGCTTCAAATGTCGTCGTCTTCAATCAAAATCCAATTCAATTCTCCTGCGTCGTCTAAATGCGTTGAAATATTAATCATTTGCATATCCTAACCTCTTCTGACTTTCATGTGATTTTGACATTCGTCAGATCATTCCTTCTTGGTGTTGCAATTTTAATGACTTCAGTGTATATATATATATATATATATATATATATATATATATATATATATATATATATACATACAAGCATACTAATAATACCACACACACACACACACATACATATATATATATATACATACATACACACCACACACACAATAATAATACTGTCATCATTTATTATATACATATATATATATACATATATATATATATATATATATATATATATATATATATATATAAGAGCATATATATATATATATATATATGAGTATATATATATATATATATATAGAGTGGCTCGCATGATTATTTTGGGTTTCACAATGGTACTTTTTCGAAAAGTGCTCAGCCAATCTGTTATACATAGCCTTCATATTTTTTTCTTTTCCAAGATTCATTGCTACAAACGAAATGGACATTCAAATAAATTGTTTAACAATTACCAACGTCAATAAGGTAAATAATTGAATTGAATACATTTTTATGAATAAGCGAACATACATGGTATATGTGAATAAAGCAAGTTTGTAAATCAGTGAAATGCTGCAGCTATATAAACAAACATTGAAATTCAAAAAAATTGTTTACTGAAATTTCATTTACTATTGAATAAGACATTTTCGTTAAGAAATTAATTTTAACAAGATTAAAAGTTATATTTTGTCACACAATAAAAATTTAAAAAAAAATATTTGGAATTACGCCATTAAGATCGAACGTCACTTAATTCCCCTCTCATCTCTCCCTCCCCCAGTTTTATATATCTACGGAGAATAACAATTGATGAGCTTAAAATTAAACGCTGAGTTACATTCTTGGTGTTTGGAAATTTAGACCACGCAATGATGTTCTACTAAACATTAATAATTTGTAGATAAATATTATTCTACTAAAAAGGAATTAATATCGATGCCTTTGAAAACATTTTTAATATTTTTTAATCAATCTACATTCAAGAGTATAGTTTTAAATTAGATTATTTTTTTTCTCAATAATAATAAAAAAGGGAATATCAAATTGTACGAAAGTATATATAAATTAAAATTATTTAAAGTCAACGATAATTGTGCCTGCAATTTTTGAGTGGTAAAATTGTATTTGTAAAGAATTCTCAGAATTAAGAGGAATTTAGGGAGCGTAAATATTTCGCTATTTCTTAAAGTGAATTCGTATTGCACTTATCAATTTACATATATAGCAGTTTGTCTACCCAAGATTTCCAAATGGAAATTGAATTATATCTTATCAATTTATTTTAAAATGTTGTGTATCCAAATTCTCAGACATTCAGTTATGCATCTTAAGACGTTTTTCAGAAATGAGAAAATCTGAATCTATAAAATTTATGTGCGTTTACGTAAATGTGCATTGCAAATGCAAATGAAAATATTTCGCTGTTAGTTTATGAATGTTTATTTTTTTTTCACACAGTTTGTTTAAGCGACAGTTTTATGAGGAATGTGTATATGTGTATACAATTAGAGTCAATGATAGCTCCTTTCTTTTTTTCAAGAATACTTCAGGTTTTATTGGGAAACTTTAAAAAGGAGGAAAATTTAGATAAAACGTGAAATCAAGTTCTTGTGACATACTTACTAATTCTTATTCCTTTGTTTGAAGTATTAGAAATGGAATTGTGTGTAAATAAAACACATTTTGCAATTCTTTTCATTCCTATTTTAAGCTTCCAATGCCATTGGTGAATTACACCAACTTGCTGCTGCCATTATGTATAACGTACTCAATGCAGTAAATATTCGGACGTAAGGCAGTTGGTTAGCGTGTCAAAGGTAAGCAATGTAATTTATCTGTTTGAAGAAGGTACCGTCATTACCAAAAGCTTTTGTTTTAATTATTATTAAATAAAATATAGTTTATTGCTTAAAAAAAGGGGAGGGGGAAGTTTTATATCGATGAGGAAATCATCAAATAACTAACTAAAAATAAATTAACTAACAGCCACGGATTTACAGCTGCAATGGGTAACAGCTTTTCCTTCCTGACATCGAGAGAGATTTTTGTTGCAGCAAAAACATCTAGGGTTTGTTTGTTATACTTCTTTTGTTATTGCGAACGAGTCCTACATATTTTTTGATTTTGTATTACAATTTCGTCACTCATAATATCAAAACTCATTTGATTTAAATTCTAAATATTAATAATCTTTATTATAATAAATACCTAGGGCTCGGTTCCATCACAACTTTCAAATTCGTTAATAAACAAAAGTTTAAATCAATGATATATTTTTCACACGAGAAGTTATTTATTAGTTGTAAGATGGTTTAATAAAACTTCATGTGTCTGTGTGATTTGAGAGGAAATTTTGTTAATTAAATTCATATCCCAAGACATAAACGCAATTTATGGCAATTTGGATTTGGTGTATTCCATTGCATTTTGTTTTACTTCAATGCAAAATTAGTTGAAGCGAATTGTTTGGATGTCATTTTGTAATTCTTAATAGCATGAATTTTAATTATTGTTTTGTTGCTCTCCTAGAAAGTAACAAATTTTTAAGAAACTTCAAAATATGTACTTAAGTGAAATTTAAGTGGCCGCGGTAGCCTAGTGGTCATGGTTTCGGATTCGTCGCTGGCGGTTTTCGTTCAGTCGCGGGGTCGATCCTTGGCCGCCAAAGACCCGCCGTGTAGCCGGGGCTGATGCACGTTAAATCTGACGGGGCTCAAAGTCCTCCCGTTGGTGGGGTGTGAATGTTAGGAGAGTGGGGGGTGCCCTCTCAGGTGTCGTCCTCGTCACTTGACCGTGGTTCAAAATTTCGAGGTCCATCGCCAATAGCCCTAGTTTTGCTTTAGTATGACATTAATAAAAACTAAACTAAAACTAAAAAGTGAAATTTAGAACTAGATATAGTAAGTTCTCTTAAATCCGGCATTCGATGGTTCCGTACATCCTCTTTAATCCGGCACTGATTGAGCTGTTCGCCATCACCTACTTCAGTTTTGTCTGGATTCGAGAGTTTGTTGACCTTTGTTGACATCGGGTCACGATAAAACGCGGCTCGCATTTCCGCCAATGCTTATCGTAACTGTCCATTTTTATTTAAGGATGTTTTTCTTTCTTTCTAACAGGTTATATATCAATTTTTTTTTTTTTTTTTTTTTTTTTTTTTTGGTGCTTAGTTAAAATTTTTTGAAGCCCAACAGGGGTTATTCAAGGGCTAATTAAACTATTAAATGTAAGCATGTGATTAGAGTAGTTCGCCATTTTGTTTAAACTATCAATGTGCAACATTGACTTTTCTTAACTGTGTTATTTTTTTTTTT